>CM031241.1:178566294-178752741 GCA_018340775.1 Taxus wallichiana var. yunnanensis
TTTACACCCAAGTTAAAGACTCTTTTTAGATGGACTGAGGAATGAAAAACAAATTCTTAGACCTTTAAGCGATCCTCTGACCAAGGAAGGGAATGATTATGGTAACAAATGGAGGGAAGAGTATTCAAGCATCAATACGGGTAGAGAAAACATGACAGAGCCTACCAACCAGAATTTCAATAACAAAGGGAGCGAGACTAATTTGAGCACCAACAATGATACAAAAGAAAAAGACAAATTTATTTCACACTTACCAAACAATCGAAGGAAAGAGTCCTTCCAAACTCCATTACAAGACCCATTTAAAGAATTACAACACATTTGAATTTCGTGACAAGGAACCACATTAAACAACCCAATGAGACCTTTCACAAATCTTTCCTTTATCAACAAACACACAAACCATCTCGCACAAGTATTAATCTCTGAGTCACCATGAGAACTTGAGCATGTTAAGACTACTACCCATTACAACAATAAGCTAACATTTAACAATATCATGAAAGGAATGTTCTAATTCAAGAATGGATCAAAGCACAAATCACTAATCAAAATTCTTCACATGAAAGAGATTTTTTACCATCCAACAAGGAGGAAGTAAATTCAGAAATGCAGTGATATGTCGATAGTCAGAAGCGAGGCCTTATAGGTTAAGCTCTGAGATTGATAGTAGGATTTCAATCATGTAATCCTATGGATCAACGTGATTAAAATGTAATACTCAATTCATCCCATCTCAAAGACAAATTGAGGAGTCAAAGCAGTACTAGCTACAAGCATAGATGCAAAATAAAATAAGTTATTCAATCCTTCTAGGAAGGGAGGTTTCATAGCATTATGGGTTGAGTCACCCTCTAAAAAAAAAACTATACTTTCGGTTTTAATCGAGAGTTAACCACTTCCTCCTTACAGGATCTCTTTAAAAGTATTGCCCAGATAACGGGAGTAAAATACACTCTTTAAAATAGCTATAAATGCCCAGACATAAAAGGGAAAATATTCTACCAAAATATCTCATCATAATTGTGAATTTCTCACAAATAATATAAAGGAAGGGTAACCCCCAAAAGTCATTAATATTTTTTACAAATTTTTGACAATATCACTATATATATTTGAAAATTGATTGCTTTAAGCGAAGCCACAAAGCGTGAAATTTAGTAACATATAAGGCGAGGAATATGTCTGCGTTTGAATGTACAATAAATGATATCATCTTACTCTCCTATTTATTAAGTTTGACTACATTTGTGACTTTTGTTTTATCACGTATAAGTTAGGATGTAATCGCCCATCTTTTTTATTATTATTCTAACATTAAAAAAGATCGTAACTCCTAACAAAGTGTTTTAGAAACTAAGTTTTGTAATAAAAGAGTCACGATCAGGGGAAGAAAAAATATGAAGTGGATTGCTTGTTTTGGAAGCATTAGGAGTCAATACGGTTTAGTTCCGAGTAAATTACTAGAATTAGTTCCGAACTCCTCGATACAATTCTGAGTTCTATCACTTAGTTCCAGAACTCTAGTACTTAGTTCCGAAATTATCAGACTTAGTTCACGAACTCCTAAAGATAGCTCAAAAATTCTCTCAGTTAGACCTACAATGATTTCCCTTAGTTCTAGAGCTCTTCTAATGTTCTTTAAATGATAAGAATCTTTTCCAAAAGGAGGATGATTGGTCAAATTAATGATCCTATCAATAAGGAGTAGATTAGCGGACTTCGACTCTCTCTATACTTACAAATCTAGGATAATTATCACACATCTATACATCCAACCATGTTCTAATTCAACATCTATTATGGGCACGATCGAAGTTTTATCGTGCCCGGTGGAATATTATTATGGCCATAAATGCATCCCCTGGAAGAAGTATATATATAGACTTTGCACATATATCGATATAGGAATATAGATATAGAAACGAGGAGATAGATATAGATTGATATACATAGATCCAATAACATTTTTGTAATACAAAGCGTTTATCAATAAAATAGCCATTTTCTTTTTTGAGAGAGAAAATTAAGTTGTCCAATCTTATTTCAAGAAGAAGGAGGAAAATTTTTCTCCAAGAACCAAGGATCCTCATTTTTATTGGTATTTATATTTGTAGAGCAAATAGTTTAGATCCCATTAATTATGTATCACTTTAAATTCCCTAAGTTGAAATGTGTTTGTAGACTTGTCCGTGCCCAGGTGTTTTAGATTAAGCTCATATTTCTTTACAATCATTTTCAGGCATTCTTAATTGTGTGTTCATTTCTTTAATGTTCATTTCTAGCAATTCCTTTCAAAGTGTGTTTACTTCAAGGGAAAATTGTGTTTTATTTCCAACAATTAATTTTTGTAAAGTGTGTTTACTTCCCATAGGTTTTCATATTGTGATTCCAATAAGGTTTTTAACCAAGAAGTCCTTAAGACATTGAAAAGATCCGCCCAAAAATACAAAAATACATATAATCAATTACTACATTGCTAAGATTCTTTATTGCATATAGATTTAGACACACCCTTGGTTTGAATATGACATCAAAAGAAAGTTTATTAAATGAAGAGGAATAATGACACCCATCATTTTTAGCACCGTTTCCAAGGACTCACTGGTTAGAATTTTCTAATTAGGTGTCGGCCAAGCAACAATCATACATTTAGTAATTGAAGTAATCTTCCTAAGCTATCAAAAAAACTTATGAGTAGAGCAAGAGACTCCAAGGGTATATTTCTCCCAAAAATATCTAAACAAGAATTAACATCATCCTCTACTTTAAATAAGTAAGTTGACCTTGAAGAATTGGAGGCATAGGTATCCACAGTAAGACAAGAAGTAGAATTTCCACCTTTAGAATTCTTTGATTAGTCTCCCTGAAGGAAATGGAAATTTTAGGAGAAGGATTATTTCTCAAGATCCATTTAGGGTAGGTTTTGTTTCTGAATTGAGTAGTCAACCTCCTACTCTTGATTTTTCACCTTCCCCAAAGCAGATCACATACCACATTGATTGGGAGAAAAGTTTAGAAAATACATCGAAATGGCATGAGAAGCTAAAAGGGGACTTGATAGGGCCTTTACTTATCTAATTAAATTGGATGATGATGATACACCAATGAAAAATATTCCACCTACAAATTTACCCGCATTTAGAGGATTTCATTTGAAGACCGTGACAAATTTCTATTTGAGTTTAAGGTACTATGTAAGACCTATTATTAAAATACAATAATCGAAACTCAAGTTGTTTCCATCCACTCACGAAGGATGCAACAATACGTTCGTTCATGGGATTAGCATCCAACTCTATTACCACTTAGGCAGAAATGGAAACTACCTTCCTAGACAAATATCAAGATTCTTGTAGATGGAGAAATATGAAGGAAGATTTTTCAAAATCAATCATGAGGAGGATGAGATTATAGAAGATTATTTGAGATGAGATTCCTCTTTGTAAGTAAAAGGTGTGGATTTGTACTTCAAGAGGAGTTAAGTAAAACCATTTTTATTAAACGTTTGGATGATGAATCTAGGAAGATCTTAACTTGATAGGAGGTGGAAACATTGATCAATTAAGGATGAATGAAATTAAATATGTTTGTAAAAGCTATTCCGAACAAGGATTGGACCTAGGAAGGGAAAATCGGTGAAAGTTTGAATCCAAATATGAAAAAATTAATGGATGAATTAGTAAACTTTAAAATAGACATTTTAGTTCAATTAACCTCTATAGGGATGGATTACAAGCTAAATAAAATGCCAAAACTCAACCATTAGCCATGTATTATTCTAGATGCGGAAGAAACATGCAATAATGGAATTTCCTTTAGATAAAACAAAAGTATGTCTTTTATGTGTGAATGCAAAAAGAACATGATATTCACGTTTTCTCTTCTTCCATTCTTAAGGAATAAACTCAAACAAACTAGTACATTATCCACAATGAAGAATTACAATTTTTCCAAAAACAACCTAGCCAAGTGCAATTTATGCTAAGAATAATTCCTAATCCTTGGATGATGGCATGGGCTGCTCAAATAGTACCACAAAATTGGGGACGGCCACCTTGGGTACCTTAATTAACTTGGAATCCCTAGGATTGGGAATGTCAATCTTGGTATACTCAAGGACATCAACAACCTTGGGCTAGTCAAGGAAATCATTATGCTTGGTCAGAACCTAGATGGGGTGCTAATAACTATGCTCAAGGGAAAGTATATCCTAATTAGAATAGACAATCCATAATGGGTGCCCCAGCTAAAAATTCACAAACTTAAAAATGTAGTTCAAACATAAATTCAAGCACAACCAGTAGCAAACCCAAGAAACAAACAAACAACTCATGTCTATGGAATAGAACCAGAAAAATTAGTTGATCTAAATGTCATGGATTGTAAGGATATTCAAATAAAATATGGTAAAATCATTAATGAGATCCACTGATTTTCATCACTGAAATGACAGAAGAAACTGAAACCCCTAGTCATGGTTGCCCCCAAGAAAGATGAAAAAGAAAGAGATAAGGAACCAGAAAGAAACTCTACTGAAACTCCATTTCCAGAGAGATTTAAAGAAGCTATAGAAATCAAGGAATTTGAATTGGTGCAAGAACTAAGGAGACTGAATATTGAAATACCACTTGTTACAAGCAATTAAGGACATTCCAGAATTGAACAAATTAATCAAAATGCTATGTTTGAAAAAACCTGGAAGAAAGAAGCAGTACCCCAGGACTATTAAGGTAGATGGGAAACTTGCTGATTTATTAGCAGGAAAGCTCCTACTTCCCAAATATGGAGATCCTGGAAGCCCTGTTATTTCTATCTCTATAGGGAATAAAGATATACATAATGTTTTGGTTGATTTGGGAGCAACTATAAATGTAATGACAGTGGACACTCTAAAAACATTACCATTAATAGGTATACAACCTACTAACACCATATTAGAGATGGAAGATCAGTACGTCAGCAGCAAAAATAGAAGAAGTTATTGAAGATGTGGTGGTTATGGTGGAGTCATGGGAATATCCAATTGACTTCCTTATATTGCATCCAAAAGGAAAAACATTGGGATATCCCATTATTTTGAAAGCAGAACCATGGTTGGCTCACAGTTTCTAGCTTAATTGATTACGGGTTAGGTGATATGACTATTTCAAATGGTAAGAGTTCTAAGAAAATTTCATTATATCCCTCTGCATGACCTTTTAGTGATAATCAAGAGTAATTATGGGTTGATAATCCTGATATTAATGAGTAAATTTTTTTTACATTGGCCATGATCACATTGCAAAATCATGTACGATAAATAGAAGATATGATTAACCCACAATTAAATGTACACCAATCATCCTTGGAGTAGTCATGATTAGTTTTGGAACCATCACAATTAGTTCCATAACCATCACAATTAGTTCGAGACCATCATATTAGTTCGAAACCCAACAACAACAATTACTGTAAATGTAGATAATTTCGCTCCAGAGAAATGAGATTTCTCTTGGGGAGAGGAAGAATCTGTAGCTTCAGCTTCACATATATCAGGAGATGATGAAGGATTTCTTGAAAGTAGTAGTGATGAAGAGTTTGACCTACAACAAGATAAGTATCATAATTCTTTTTATTGTCCTTTTTCTAGTATTTTGTCTCAAGGAACTTTTGGATATTTTCACATATCATATGTTTTTTCCACATGCATGCCCACTAAATAATTTAATGAAAACCTTTCAACAAATCAGTTCATCATACACTACTGAAAAAAACATGTTGAAATTCAACTATGTAAAATTTTGAATATTAATACCTCGTTGAAGAATAATCAAGAAGCTAAATTGATGGATTTTCTAAAAGATCATACTAAAGAATTTTCTTGGGATTACAATGATATGAAAGGAATCCACCCAAGTATCTTCAATCATCACATCTATCCTAATAAATTTAGACCAATTAGGCAACCTCAGAGAAGGATTAATAGCCTTAAGGGATATAGTCAAACAAGAAATTGAAAAAAATATTACAAGTAGGTTTTATCTATCCTATCTCAAATAGCTAGTGGATGTCTCCTCTTGTAATTGTCCCTAAGAAGAATAGAAAATGGAAAATTTGTGTTGATATAGGGGAACTAAAAAATCCACATTGAGAGATTATTTTCCCTTACCATTCATAGGTCAAGTGTTAGACAACCTTTCGGGTAAACAATACTTTTCCTTCTTGGATGGATTTAGTGCATATAAGCCAATCAAATTTTCTACTGAAGATTGGGATAAGACTACATTCACATGTCCATGAGGTACCTTTTCCTACGAGGGTATTACCATTTAGACTATATAATGCTCCAACAACCTTTCAAAGAGTTTTATTAGAAATTTTTGTAGACCCGACAAATGACTATGTTCGAGGTATTACATGGATGACTTTATTGTGCATGGAAATACATTTGATGATGCCTTGAAAAATTTGGATAAAGTATTGAAAGATGCGAGCAACACCACTTGTTTCTTAGCCATGAAAAATGTTTGATGATGGTTGATGAAGGGATTGTATTAGGACACCATATTTAAAAAGAGGAATCTAGGTTTATCAAAACAAAATCAGAATTATTTCAGACTTACCTATTTCTTAGACCCCCATTGATATCAAGTCATTTTAGGACATGCCAGGTACTATAGACGCTTTATCAAGGATTTTAGTAA
Organism: Taxus wallichiana var. yunnanensis; assembly: GCA_018340775.1. NCBI lineage: Eukaryota > Viridiplantae > Streptophyta > Pinopsida > Cupressales > Taxaceae > Taxus > Taxus wallichiana. Next base: position 178,572,981 of record CM031241.1, read on the forward strand.
AATTATCGCCCCATGTTTAATTTACTTACTAAGGACTATGAATTTATTTGGGATGAAAAGTGTTAACATGCTTTTGAAGAAATTAAAGATAAATTAATAAATGCCCCAATATTGAGAGGACTTAATTGGGAGAAACCTTTTCATATCAAATAGATGCCTCAAATATTTCCATTGGTGCACTTTTGGGACAGAAAGATGAAGAAGAAAAAATTTATGCTATCTATTACCTTAGCTAAAATCTTACTCCTACTAAAATAAATTACACGACCACTTTGAAAAACAATTTCTTTCTTTGATCTAGGCAATTAATAAGTTTAGACATTACATTAAAGGGTACAAAATATTTGTAAACACGAGATCACTCAAGTAATTAAATATTTAATGAACCAATTAGTGGTTGGAGGTAGAATAATTATATGGTTATTGCTTTTACAAAAATTTGATTATTACCATTGTAGATGATCCAGTAAATCTAATGTGGTAGCTGATTTCTTGTCAAGACTAACCACTACATGGGAGCAAGATCCGATCAAGGAAAAGTTTCCATATGAACAATTTTTTGTTATTTCAGATGATACACCATGGTTTGCTGACATGGAAAATTATCTTGCAACATGGAAGTTTCCTCCTTTCACCAAGAAACAAATAAAGAAGTTAATCAAAACTAGTGCACAATTCAAATGGTTAAATGTATTGCTATTTAAATGTGTTCTGATTTGGTTTTATGTAGGTGTGTAAGAGAAGATGAAATCTTGACATCCTCCGAGCATATCATGTTGAAACAAGTTGAGGAAACTATTTAGTGAAAAGAATAGCTCAAAAGATACTTCGTGACTTTGGTTATTATTAGCCATCTACTGTACAAATATGTGAATAAATATATAGGCGGTGTGATACTTGTCAAAGGAAGGGATAACTAAATTTTACAAATGAAATGCCTCTGCAACCTCAAGTAATGATTGAACCATTTGAGAGATGGGGTTACATTTTGTTGGTCACTTTAATCCTTCTTCACAAGGAAGGAACATATTCTTGTGTGTATTGATTATGTGACAAAGTGGGCGAAGTGCGAGGCTTTAACAAATGCCATTGAAGAAGTAGTTGTTGATTTCATTCGGCACAAAATTATGGTAACGTTTGGAGCACGAAGGAGCATTGTTTCATACCAGCGAGCAAATATCATGTCTAATATGATCTAGTATTTCATAGTGTATTATTAGATCAATCATAGGAAGTCATCTCCCTATCACCCACAATCAAATGGACAAGCTGAAGTAATGAACAGAGAATTGGAAAACATCCTTACCAAAACAGTTGAAGCAGGAAGAAGAGATTGGGTAAAGAGACTACCCGAAGCTATCTCGGGATTACAATATAACTTGAAAACTACAACATGGTTTTACCATATGAGTTAGTCTATGGGAAAAATCCCTTGTTGCCTATTGATTTTGAACTACAAACATTGAGGAAAACAATTAAGGTGGGTATTGAGTTGGATGCATCTCAAAAAGGAGAGAATCCTTCAACTCAATGAGTTGGATGAATTGAGGATGGAAAGACTTTAGTAGAAAAGATAATCCAAGATCAAAGGAAGCAACGACATGATACACATATCAAGAAAAGGAAATTCAAAGTAGGATACTAGGGCATTTTGTTTGATTCTAAGTACTCAACAATTCAAAAGCAAATTGAGAACCAAATGGTTAGGACCCTATCAGATTGAAATTATTTTACAATGGTTCTATTTATTTACTTCCCATTGATGGTAGTAAAAGAACAAACTTGGTCAATGGGCATAGGCTAAAAATTTATAGAAAGCCTCATACTAAGGATGACATCTTGAGGCAGATTAAGCGAGATAAATAATTTTATCATATCGAAGAACCCAGTTATTCCAAAATGATTAAATAATCGAGGGGATAGAGAATGAAAATCAGTAAATGGTGTTCTCTTCCCCCAAAAATAAAAATAAAAAAATGGAAGTGAGTGAAAAAGTGTAAATGGCATTCACTTCCTAAAAAAAAAAAAGGTTTCTCTCAAAGATCAATTGAAAACCAACAATGGCAGTTGATCTTCTCAAATAAATGGGTAATTTAAAATAAAAAATTATTTAGAATTCTAACTATTTTTCTAACCGTTTTCCTTTTATTTCACTTCTTAGGAATGATGAGTCATCATGACGGATGGATTACATAATCAAGGATGGTAATTATATCTTTAACTTATCAAAGGTTAGATTGAAAGTTCACATGTGTGATTAAATTTTATTTAAAGGTTGATATGATGAGTCATCTATTGTTCATCATGATTAAAATTGAGTAATCATGAGAAAGATATTGATTGAATAAATTGGAGGCATAGTTATAATGAGTTATCATTAGTGTTGAATCAACAAAGTGAAAACTAGTTGTAGAGAAACTTGAGGAGGAAGCGGTGAATTAGGCTTGCATTCGTAGCTTACAAACACGAAAGTTCCGCAGCTAAGTACGAGTAATTCCGTAGTTAAATTCCTCAATTCCATAGCTAAGTGAGGAGTTCTTCGAATAACCCGCACAAGAATCAAGAAGAACAAATTTGAATCATCTTTGTATGATGGGGATTAAAAATAAGTGGAACTAGAGGATGATACCCAGGTCATTGCGAGATGAAGAAGTGGTAGCTATCTTTCACGGAGTAGGATGGATGGAATTTCAGAGAAATTTCCCCAAGTATAATGACGAATTGGTAAGAGAATTCATGAGATATTTAGAAATTTAAGACAAAGGTTATAAATGTTTTCATTCCTTTTCTATGAATACAATTAGTAATATATCTAAAGTGCCAATTATGCATGTCCTAAACCTATCGGGGAAAACTAAAAGGCCTTGTTGAAACCTGATAAAAAAGGGGTAAGTTGAAACCCAATCTATTTACAAGACAAAGAAAATCATAAAAGGGATCGAAGGGCCATCGTGCCCAAAAACCTTTGATAGAGTGGAATTTTTGATAGTCGAAGTAGTTAACCTATCATTTTCAATTCGGGTTAGTAGGAAGAGAATTTCTAAAGATCCTCATATACCTTAGATATGGAGCTAAAAAACTAGAATATATCGTAAACCTTCCGGGGTTTCTTTTTCACTCCATCCATCAATGGCCCGAGAGGCATTCCTAGAGTGCAGGGAACAATAAGACATCATGGGTTAGTGTATTTAGTATGCCAAAGCACTATTTTCTTTCAAATAAAAATGGAGAAGAAATGTGGGAGAAATTTCTTAGCAAGTTTAAGAAAAGCCACGATATTCTCGGGGAGAGTAATATATAAACCCCTTCTGCCTCCTAAAATTAATTTTTAAATTGATGCTACTTATAGAGGAAAATAAAGAACTACGTGGAGAATAAATACAAAAAATATGAATATCTTGAACAAGGACTAAAAATGCAGAAACTATTGTGACTTCTAAATAAATTCCTTCCACTCAGTAGCTACAAGAGAGCTAATATCTATCTTTGTGAGTGGCAGTTCACCTAGGAAAGAACAAGAGGTGAAAATAGAAGAAGCTCTAGGAGGAGACTGTTTCTATACATTTTAAGGCTCCTCAAACAAGGAGAATTCATAAAATGTTTAGAGAAAATTCCAGATGAGATGGAAGATCAAGAAGGGATGGAAAAGGAAACCATTGATACTTTGGGCAGCATAGCCATGACTCCTCTTGGACAAAGCCAAACAAAGATAGAAAAAGAAGATGAGATATTTGAGGAACAATTTTTCCAAGAGATGGGTGAATCAACAACACCATCACATGAAGAATATGAATTGGCATATTGGAAATGAAAGGAAATTCCCCTATGATAGAAGAAGAATGCTTAATCCCTAAGGAGCTACTCCGAATAAAAAAAGAAACAACAAGTTAAATGAGGCTTTGTTTTTGTCAGTAGAACTTCTTATTAGGGAAAAGGATGAGGATTTGAATTTTCTAAAACTTTAAATTAGAATAGAGAGAAATGGTAATTGGGGAATTAACAACTCATCTTACTAACAGGACTGAAAAATTGACAAGAGTTAAACAATAAATAATGAAGAAAGAAGAGGAATGTCAAAATTCTAGAAAACAAATAGCTCTAACAACGAGTCTTCTTACTGCACAAACTAAATTAACTTATTGGCCACTTAGAAATCTATGGGATGATACTTTGAGAGAACTCGGTGAAGCCAATACATCATGAGGACTTGAAAAGTAAGATAGAAGAAGAGAAGAAAGCATGAAAGGAATGGGAAGAAAATTTTTACAAAGAAGAAAATGACAAATTTAAATATCTTGTGAAAATACAAATGGTTTGCATAATGAGTGATAAATTTCTTGCATGCAGGAGACCTTCTCCTGAATATAGTGTGTTTTTAGAGGAATAATTCATTCATTGGCAGTTGTCAAGGATAACATGTGGCATTCCACATGAAATAAAATATCAAGCTGATTTCATAGCAACCTATTCCTTAGCCAATGTAGAGAAGAAAAATCTTCTCTATGAATTCTATCTCTGTAATTTCATGTTGGAAAAGAACTCAGGTTTTATGATCAATTTATATGTAGGGGAGATCTAGCTTAATGCATTTGTTTTTTTCTTCAAAATCAGATTGCATGAAACGAAAGGGAGTCAGAGCATCCGTGAAAGGCTAGTTCATCTAGTTTTGTATGAGGATTCATTATGGTAAACCATACGCCTTTGCTTTACACATTTAGATCCCATGCATTTGATAAAAGGTTTAAGGAACCTTATCTTTCAATTTACAAAGAAGTATTAATGCCTTCACCTCTTATGAAAGAGGAAAATTTTGAAGATATATATGAGTTATGTTTGAAAAGGTGGGAATTTCTCACAGCGGCACTAAGAAAAAGGAAGTAATATCTCCCACAAATTTAATCTAGAGTTTGCATAAAGAAAAATCCTTATGTATGCTAATTCCTCAAATCAATGAAAAACAGAGACATATGGATGGGAATGAGAACAAGAACTCCAATCCTTATCACCCCATGTAACCATGGCATAATAGAGAACCACAAGATCCCACTAAATTTGATGCATGGAAGAGGAATGTAGAAGGGGAGTGGGGTATAGTACCTCGAAATTAAAGCATTGGGATATTAAAGTTCTAGCCATTTGACCTAAGTAATCAAATGGAATGCAGAATATATAACCCCAAATTTGAAGAGTAAAGTTTGTAAAGGGACTTACAAACAAGTAAGTATGGGGGAAATGATGAGGCCAGAATATGCCCGTTAAATGTACAATAAATGATCTCATCTTACTCTCCTTTTTATTAAGTTTGACTGCATTTTGTGACTTTTTTTATACGATATAAGTTAGGATGTAATTGTCCATCTTTTGTTGATTATGATTCTAATGTTTAAAAGCTCTGTAATTCCTAACAAAGTGTTTTAGAAACTCAGTTTTGTAATAAAACAGGTCATAATCAGGTGGAAGAACAAATATGAAGTGGATTGCATGTTTTTGGAAGCATTGGAATCAATACAGTTTAGTTCTAGAACTATGAGACATAGTTCAAACTCCTCACATAGAATTCTGAGTTACGTCACTTAGTTCGGAACTCTAGTACTTCATTCGAGAATTATAAGACTTAGTTGGAACTCCTGAGATATTTGTAGAAATCTATTAGTTAGACCTAGAATGATTTCCTTTAGTTCCAAAACTCTTCTAAAGTTCCAGAACCGATAAGAATATTTTCCAAACGGATGGTGATTGGTCAAATCAATGATCTTATCAATCGGAGAAGATTAGAAGACTTCCAAATCTCCATACTTGCGAGATCCTAGGATAATTATCATGAATCATATGTCAACCATGTTCCAATTCAACATCTATTTTGGGCATAATTCAGTTCCATTGTATCAGTGGAATAGTTACGGCCATAAATGCACCCTGGAAGAAGTATATATATACAGACCTGCAGATATATAGATATAGGAATATAGATATAAAACAGGAGATAGATATAGATTGATATACATAGATCCAACACGTTTTTGTAATGCATAACATTTTATCAATAAAATATCCATTTCTATTTTGAGAGAAAATTAAGTTGTCCAATCTTGTTTCAAGGTGGAGCAAGGGCCCACTCCTCCGAGAACCAGGATCCTCATTTTTATTAGTATTTATATATTTAGAGAAAATAGTTTAGATCTGTTAATTTTGTATTGATTTTAATTCCCTAAGTTGAAAACTATTGTAGACTTGTCCCTGCAGGTGTTCTAGATTAAGTTCTTATTTCTTTGCAATCATTTTTCTAGGCATTCTCAATTGTGTGTTTATTTCTGTAATGTTCATTTCTAGAAATTCTTTTCGGAAAAGTGTGTTTTATTTCCAGCAATTCATTTCTATAAAGTTTGTTTACCTCCCATAGGTGATTTCACGGTTTGATTCCAATAACGTTTTTAACCAAGAAGTCCTTAAGACATTGAAAAGATCCCCAAAAAATACAAAATATCTATAATCAATTACTAGATCGCATTAAGATTTCTTCTTGTTGCATATAGCTTTAGACACACCCCTAGTTTGAATATGACATCAACAAAAAAGTTGATTAAATGAAGGGAATAACAACACCCATCAATAACCAAGTTTGAAACATAAGATATTCAAGTTAAAAATTAAGGGGTTCGATACATGGTAGGTAATACACCATCGATACCCCAATCTCTATAAGACCTTACCACAAATTGCAACCACAAAAAAAAACAACACATAACCATCTAGGGTGGTTACCCGGTATACTCATGATTGAAAACTCCAAGAGTTTTGAGTCAATGGTGAAGTGAATAAAATATTAACAATCCACATGGCCCTTCGAAATAGGACAAACATTTACCAGATACTTGATACCATTAGCGATGAGGAAAAGAATATTGGACAACATTAGATTGAACAATATATTCCTAGCTAAATTCAAAAGTAGAAAACCTTAATATACATTACTACAGAATCTCATGGTTCTCCCCTTTCTTCCAATACAATGAGAGAAAGCTCTTTGTTCCAATATGTTGACAAAGTAGATAATGGAATACTCTAAAAAAACACATTTTTACATAAACCCTCAATTTTACTTTATTCTATTGTTACGGAGAATGATATTAGATCTAAAGGCATTATATATATTTATCATTATTAAGGTAAAACTATGTTTCTTCAATCAAAACAAACAAAACAAATTGAGAAAAAGGTATCAACTTGATATCCTGAGATGGGTAAACATGCTACCCACCCAAAAAGAAATATTCCTAGAGATCTCTTCTTAAACCCATACAAAAGTAAAATGTACAATGATATATGTGTATATATACACATTTTGGGACTCGCAAAGACACTCCCTAACTTCCCCTTACGCATACAAACATTATTGCAGGTTTATATCAGCAAATGTGAATATAAAGGAATGCCTTTAGTCACCTCCAGTGACATGATGATGGAAGTCAAATAAGATAACCGATTCCCATTAAACCCATAGAGGATTTGGTGTAAAATGTTTATAAAGTCCAGATATAACAAAATGACTCTGTAAAGGTAAAACAATAAAAATAAAAATACCACATTAGCGAAAAAAAAACCAAAGATACACCTATTATCTCAATAAGTTACTGATGCATACCTAATGATGGTATTGGCACAATATCACACTGCTTCAAGCATTTGGGTATGACCCAATTTTAACCAAATAATATGCATAAGGTAATAATAGAAAACTAGAAGAATATTTCCCATTACTTCAATCAAAACAGTAGATTACAAACTTTCACAGTTATTACCATAACCATCGAAAACACTTTCATGCCTGATTTTGTTTAAAAACAAAAAACAAAAAATAAAACCCAACAAATATTTCCTTTCTTACAATTTGGTTTGATTTACATAATAACGCATAAGCCCATTTATAAAAATATGAAATAGAATAAGCCATTAAATGGGGAAAGAGATAAATTCTTGCAAAACCATGAATTTAGAAAAATACAAAGGGATAACCAAAACACTTAGGCATTAATTAAACCACCATGAAATCCTTTTCTAGGTGCCATTTTAGGAAGGAAGAATATTCATTTCAAGATACTAAAAATAAGGTAAAAAAGTATTCATAAAGTGTAGATTTAACATTCAAAATGCATTCTTCGTATTTTCCCATCCTGTAATTTCTCCTTCATCGGCATATGTTGCTTCCCCAGCAAGGTGATCCATCTACTCGTAAGGGAGTTTCTAGCCCAACAATACACACAACCAGCAACCATGGGAAGAGAAGGTCTCAAAACTACAAAGTAAAATGTATCCGTTCAATTTGATATTCTTCCTCTCTCAACATATCAAATAGACATGGAGACTTGTTCTTAGATGTATTTCAAGATTATATTTGTCTCGATTGATTTGCAATTTGAGCATTTACATTCCTTGACAGAAAAATGACTGTAAGAGGGTGGAGCCCGATTTTGCAAGGTTTTGAAGGATTTATCCTTAAGTGTTATAGTCCAATTGAATTCATTTAGGACACACTACTTCAATTTAATCATTTAATCTATTATTTCATTATTTCCGGTTTGAACTATGTATTTTAGGTAAAGTAATTGCCATTTTGAAAATACATAGTAGAGATCAAATTTAAAAGGGTTTAATTGCCATTTTTTTCTTCCAAGTATTATAATGTGTTCCAATTCAAATATAATACATTTAGTTGATTCAATTCCAACCATTCAAAAAAGAAAAAGAAAATACAATTCTGATTTTCAACTTTACACATTTCAAAAGACAGAGTTCTACATTTTCCTTCATACGCATTTACTTCTTTCAAACAGAGATTTCAATTCACATTTATATGTTCAATCTTAAACAACAACACAAATTGAGAAGGTAATGCAATCCTTTATTGATTCCAAAATACAACTTTACAACCTTTCTTTCATTCTTCGAGTTCATCATACAAAATATAATTCTTTCACATTCTTTCAAAGGCTGAAAATAGAGTTTATTTCTTTTACATTTCACTTCACAACTTTCATAAACAATACCACATCTTTCTATTACAAAACATTTACAAGTTCCTCCACTACAAGTGGGAAAGGTTATAATAAACTTTATCTTAGCAAGGGACTATCAAACTGTCTTTATCACGGCTCTCCAAGATAGTAACTGTAGACTTCTCATTCTTCCAATTTGATCACAACAAGAGTAGGGGAAAGGCAACACTCTCCACCCAACCAAGACATCCAATGAAGAGGAGAAGCCATCCTTCTTCATTGGCCCTCGAGCCCCAACCATAATGTAATAAAAGATGTGATCCAACTCATGGCAACATTAGGCTTCCACAAACACACAACAAACACTTTCACAAATAAAATATAGTTCCAAAAATAAAATGTAGTTTACAACTACATTAAAACATGAAAAACAATACTAAGGCTTCATCAAGCAAGCCAAAGGAGTAATAAACTATGGGGGATGCTTCTTATGCCTTCCAAAGGGGAAATGAGCATCACCACCTAAGAACAAACAACCAACATATATATATATATACATACATATATATATATATATACATACATACATATATATATATATATATATACATATATATATATATATATACATATGTATATAAGTATGTACATATATATATATATATATATATATATATATATATACATATATATATATATATATATATATATGTATATATATGTGTGTGTGTATATATATATATATATATATATAGATATATATATATATATATGTCATTTCAAATATTTGACATGCCCTTATGCCTCCCCAACCTCTTATGTCAATGAGTAAATAAATTCAAGCTATTTTTTTTGTAAGGTGGAACCCAAATCCCAACTCCCTCCACCCTTATATCTCCCTAAACCACACTTGTGCCTCCCACAACATATAACCCCATAGTCTTCTCCTACACCATTCTTAGGCCATCTACCCAACAACCCACAAACATACCAAAACATTAATACATTAAAACTTACATTCATAAAAGAAGATCATTTCAAGCGTCAAGCTCCTACCTCTCCATGATGGAGTTGTTCCAAGTTCAAAATAGCAAGCTTTATCCCAATGTAAGTAATCCAAAACAGCCAAGCCCAAGCATGCAACAATGTTTTAAAAATAAAATTCTTCAAAGCAAGAGCTCCCAAAACAACAAGGAATTCACCTAAGAATAAAGTCCCCAAAAATGAAGCAACGTCAAAACAAGGGAAGCCATTCAAATTTTAGAGAAGATGGAAGGGAAGAGGATGAGGTAGATCCATGTAGGATGGCATATCACACATCTTCAACCCCAACTAAAAAGTCAACTTCATTCTCCAATGCATAATAAATAGGTGGGTTAATAATATGAAAATTTACTTACACACTCAAATTCAACCCACACCCTAAAGGACTGAAATTAAAACATGTAAGAAAAGTGCAATAAAAACATTCAACTTGACTTACAAAAATGCATAAAGAAGGGCTAAATTTAACTCTCCAACCATAGGTAAGGTTGTTATATAAATTTAAGAGGCATGGGACAATTTTAACTTGTCCCACAAGTCTCCAAAATCAGCCTCCAAGGACAATTTCGAATTTCAAAGAAGATGAAGTGTTTCATACTCCAAAATCAACTTACACATCACTTACACATTTATTTCGACAATTTAATTTTAGGCCAACAAATCTAATAATTACTTTCTTATGACCCAATTTGATTAATTACTTTTAACATTATGATTACTCACATTAATTAAAACACCATTTAATAAATAAGGAAAGGGTTCAAAGCACCACAAAATAAACACATGCAACATTAAACCAAGGAAAATAAATAAAAGAAACATAAAACCCCTTGGTCACATTTGAAGGTGATACGCCCCATGAAAATCCCTAACAAAAATCAAAACACACACAAACAAATAAATTTTCCATGGTGACCATGTTAAATTCATCTAGAATTCCAAAGTGGTTAGTCTCTAATCCCCGATGTGTGTTGTGATATTTTAACTCGCAAAAACAGAAATACCTCCTTTGGCCTCGTGGCCACATCAGAACATCCAAATGAATATAATATACTTTCAAATTCATCAATATATATGTGAATCACAACAATCATCAAGTTAATCAACAGTGTCACTTAAAATTTCATCAATAACTATATCATCATCAATTTTAATTCAATTTTCATTTTCTAGGTCTACTAAAAATATTAAAATATCACATATCCAAATAACATCTATAATGTAACCATGTCAAATAGTATATCAACATCAATATATAAAATATATCCAATAATCATCATGCATCATATATGAATCGAGTTAACAATAATCCATGCTCTAACATCTAATCATCATACTAAATCAAAACTATAACAATGTCCATGGTATAGTAAACATTGTCATGATTAGTATCAAAAGGTGTCAAAGGGAAGTGGGCACTACATCCATCTCCCCTTAGACTTTAATTCCTCCCTGGAAGTCACAAGAAAGAGGGATAGGAACAAATGCAACAGAAAAAGGATCACTCCCATTATTGGATTTCTTGCTTCAAACAAGTGTGGGTCCATAGAATCCCAAGTTTGGTCCAATTCAATTCACCAAGAAAAATGGAGATTGTAAGGGATGAGTTCTAAACTTTTTGCATGTAAGGCTACGACATTTAAATCTAGAGAGTAACTTTATGCTATCAACAAAGATACAATACATAGCAATATACCATGAAGAGTTCATAAGAGTCTTAAGAGTAACCACAAAGTAGATGAATAATAAGGAGAATTCCATGAGATGAGAAATACCACATAGCTTCCCAAGGAATACAACATACTACAAGAATTGAAATTTAAGGTTTCCACTAGGGTTAAATTATGCTTTCATAATTTGTTGTTTAGGTAATGCTAAAAGAATTAAGCAAGGCAATAATTTTGTACGAGAGACATGTTTACTCAAGTTCCCACAATTTTAGGTCACACAAGATGAGGTTAATCAACAAGGAAGGACACCTAAATCCACAAGAATTTACAATCGAGAAACTATTTAGGAAAATACTGCTATAACTCGAGAGGGTGCAGTTAAATTTTCATGGTAATATTAAGAAATTACATGACCACAAGGTTTCCTATCGTCTGATTTTTTTACACTTTTGTTTTAAGAATCGAACACACCACATGAACCAAATCTAGAGACGTCAACCATTTAGCAAAATAAATATATATATATTTCCCTAGAAACTAACATATCAATACAAGAAGTACCATTTCATAATAACACAATGGAATTCATTTATCTTATTTGCTTGATCAAGCTGCAATAACCACAAAGAGATCAAAATCATAAATCGTGACATCAAAGAGAACTCAAGTCTATAGGGAGAAGAACAAGAAGAAATAAGACTTTCTAAAGTCATTTTATAACCTTAACATATGTTGCCTTAAGATTATAATAACTTAGGTCTCCAAGGATAGACAACACACAAGGAGGTTTCTTAAACAAGAGATAAGTCTCAAACCAAAAAGGTCACAAATCACACTCATCGAGCTATGGGACGATAAGGGTATGATGACCAAAAATCCCAGAAAGAAAGGCACATACCTCTATGAATAAGAAGGTACTAAGAAACTATAACACACTACTATCCATCAGGTGCTTCAAAATTCCGGGTAGGTGTGAACTACGAGTTCAGCTATACATTGTACTCAATACACATAAATATTACTTATTTATAAATCAACCCATTAAGTAAAAAGTTGTAGTTTCATTTGCTAAGCACATTCCTTTATGAGTTTTCTTAATTAAACTTCCTCCTATTATGACATCACAAGTTTGTGTTAGAAGGACCATTAGGGGCATGATATCTCGCCATTCTATAAAGGTAGAAAATAGAAAATGTATTTATTTTACTCCTAGGAGAGGTAGATGGACATTTTTTTCCCTTTCTATTCTTCTACATGGTTTTCATTTCTTCTATTCATCTACCAAGGTTAAGGCAAGGACCATTTTCTCTTTCTATGTTCCAGTTTATTTATTAAGCTTCAAGGCCAAATCTCCTCAATTATAGTTTTATGATGTTTGTGTGGGTCAATTTGTCAACACAATTTAATGAGAAGGAAGGGTAAACATATCACACTATTACGTTTATGGGAGAGAGAGGTAAATCAACACACCACATTTTTAATTCTAAGGAAACAAGTGACATTCAACATAGAAAACACATTATTAATTTGTATCTGAACTAGGAAACAATCAACCAACATGGATCACAACAATATTTCAAGATTTTTCTACTAATTAAAAGTATCATAAAACATTCCTAGTTGGTTTCTACAAGTTCTCAAAGGAAGTTACAAGGAAGACCCATTAAGGAAGCATAATTACTTTTTTTGATCTAATAGGGTTTAACAATGTTTGTTGTTTTGGCAAAATCATTTTTACTCACATGATAAGACAAGAAAAGTTTTCAAATATAAACCCATATTACCAACAGATACCACAAACTAAGAAATAAACATGAAAAAGAAAGATTTTACTATAAGAACACCACATACTCACTAGAAAGCATCAATTGTAAGCAACCAATCATCTATCTATTCAATACGGCTTTACAACCAAGAGTTATAGTTTCACAAGAAGAATCCCATTATAGGATACCATTGAGATTAATTCATCAAGGTCTAATTAGACTAACATCACTAGTGGCATGGTCAAAAAGACTCAAGGCATCCATAAGGGTCTCCATGTAATTCAAAATTAGTAGGTCATAGAGTGTTAATCATAGTAACTTAAAAAAAATTTAAGGAAAGGGTAGACTTATACTCGAATGGGATTAATTCTAACCATAATTATCAAGATGCTTACAATCCTCAAGTCACTACTTTATATAATGAAATAAGGAAATCCTGATAAAACTTAGCATGCCATCGAAAATAAGCCACTACCTGACAAAAAATTTCTACTAACATCCAGAGCAGCCAAAATCAATCTGATCCTAACACAATTCATCAGCGCACAATTAAACACCTCTACTCCGATGAGGTTCAATCTCTTACCATATTGTAAGAGAATCACCACGTGTTGATCCGGGCTTCCATTGAAGCACATATTCTCAAGTTAAAGGAACATTTCAGCTATCTTGAAACGTTTTGGTGTTTCAAGTTCTCCATTTTTGTAAGAATTCTCAAAGATCTAGAAAATCAAGTTCATTCTTGCCTCACCTCCCACCAAAATCCATTTAAAAATAACTAATCTTACCCATACTACCCCTGTTTTTTGTATGTGTATACAAATGCATAGTTTCTTTTACCAAAACATGCAGAAACAATCTAGTTTTCATTGTCTTTAGTGGCCTGAACCTTGCTTTGAAAATATCTTCATTATCTAGAGTGACAACTCGTGAGAGTTAGGTTTTGTTGCTTTGATCATATTTTCTTCAAGGTCTTCTTAATAACTTCACAAGGAAGGATATCTCCATCTCATCCACAAATGGTAGGCTACAAAAGGGTCATCTCACCATGGTTGAAAGACACAACCATAAAGTAGTGAGGATAGGTCAAATCCTCTCGAGGGTGCTACCCATTTCTCCACATCTGAGTGACAAAGAGAAAGATGTATTTCATCCCCAGCTACAAAATGACATGCTACATGCTCTTCTTATCTCCAAGATTCCTGCCAAACGTGTGATGCTGCTCAGCTTCTGAGGGAGAATAAATTTGGGTACCAACACCCGATTGGTGTCGTTGCAGGGGACATTGTGATTTCAGTCCATATTCAGACCTTTCTAAGCACTTATTATATGCTTTAAAGTGATAGTACATTTTTCAACATCATCCTGTCTTCATCCCTGTAAGAAGTGTTCAAAGTTACAAGTGATGTGTGTAATTTTTTTGGCCTTAAAACATGCCCAATATACCGGGAAACGTGCTTTTCTAATATGGGTAGGATTTTTGACCAATAGGTTTATGGGACAGTTTTGGCCCATGGTTTTGATACCCACAGTTTTGTAAAACTACTTAAGAAGTTGTCTACTTATATGGTTTTATGCATATGGTAGGTATAATGTAACATTGTAGATGTGTTTTGAATTTGGGTGTGAATTCTATAGAGTTTGTTGAGCATAGCTCCAAATAGATTTGGGTATTGTATTGAGAGAGTGGTGGATTCTAATAAAATACGAGCAAGTGATTCTTTGTGGACATAGCCCAAATTGGGTGATCCACATTAAATATTGTCCCTTTGTGTTGTGTTATTTTATTTGTAATTTTATTTGAGATCTATAATATTTATGCATATTATTTTCTACTATTGCCATTCTATGAGAGTTTGTTCGCATATTTTATCCCTTATTTCCTAACAATTGGTATTAGAGTCCGGTTTAGTTTCTGAAGTGTTGAATTGTAGGGAAATTTTTATCTTGTGTGGGAGCTATGGAAGATGATGGAAGATTAAGGGTTGATAAATTCAACGGAAGAATTTCAGTCTTTGGAAGATGCGAGATGGAAGATTAATTTTATCATAAGGATCTTTATATTCCGCTATCTAAGAAGGTGAACAAAACCTCGAGCATGAAATATGAGGATCTTTATATTTTCTGGTGTCTTCATCTTCGATATTATTTAATATTTTAAAGAAAAATACTACAAAAGATCTGATGGATGCATTAGGGAAGTTTTATGAAAAACCCTCTACCTCTAATAAGATATTTTTAATGAAAAAGTTATTTAATATGAAGATGTCTAAGAATGGTTCAGTAGAAGATCATTTAAATGATTTTAATATGGTTGTAAATATGCTAGCTTTGGTTACAATATAATTTGATGAAGAAGTTAGGGATTTATTAGTTATGTGCTCTTTACCTAAGAGTTGGAATAGCCTAGTAATGGCGGTAAGCAACTCGGTTCTAGCTAACTCAAAGTTGAAGTTTGAGGATGTTGTAGGGGTGATTCTAAGTGAGGAAATGTGAAGAAAAATCTCTGGTGAATCTTCTACTTTAGGGAATGCTTTGACAATGGAAACTAGAGGGAGACAAAAGAATAGAGGAAGTCATGAAAAATCGAAGGATTGGGCAACGCTAAAATCCAAAAGCAAGATAGTATGCTGGCACTGTGGAAAGTCTAGCATGCAAAGAAGGAATGTTGGGAGCTTAGGGACAAGAAGAAACAACAGGAAGAAAATAAGGAGACAAATGTGGTAATGGGTAATGTTTGTCGGGATTATTTGATTCTTTCTTTCCAAAATATTACTAAATCTTGGGTTTTAGATTCGGGGCTTCTTTCCATGCTACTCCACATAGGGATTATTTTTTGATTATGTTCAAGGATATTTTGGGCATGTTTTTATTGCTGATGATGAGCCTTGCAACATAGTTAGAAAAGGTTATGTTCGGAGTTAAGATGCGAGAATGGGAATACTTCACTATTGAAGGATGTCAGACATGTTCCTACATTAAGATGAAATTTGATATTAGCAGGGAAATTGAAAAGTGATTGTTGTACTGTGATATTTATAGAAGACTCTTGGAAGGTTTTACTGTAATGACTTTTGATATAAATGTTGGAGTATCAAGGACAAGAAAATCATTCGTTCTAGGGATGTGGTCTTTAATGAGAAAGTCATGTATAAGCAGTAGTTGTAGGAAAACAGGGAATAATCAAAGAAAGAATATGTAGTAGTAGAGGATCTTCCAGATGGGAAAGTGACACATGAATCAGTTTAGGAACCTCCTCAATAGGAACCCCAAACTCCTATATTGAGGAGGTCTTCTAGGGTAAGAATAGAACTGAAACATTTTCTCCTTCTCTTTATTACTTATTACTCACCGATAGTGAAGAACCATAGAGCTTTGATGAAGCAATACAGTAGATGTTAGGAAGAAGTGGGAGTAAGCCATGGATGAGGAGCATTAGGATTTCATGGAGAACTAGACATGGGATTTGGTGAAGCTACTCGAAGGAAAAATACCATTACAGAAAAAGTGGGTGTTTAGAGTCAAAGAGGAAGAAGGAGGCAAGAAAAGATACAAGGCCCAATTGGTGGTCAAGGGGTTTGCATAGAGAAAAGGTGTAGAATTTTGATGAGATTTTTTTCTCCCGTAGTAAAAATGACTTCTATTAGAACTGTTCTAGGAATAGTTGTAGTAGAAGACTTTTACTTAGAATAACTTGATGTAAAGACTACATTTTTCCATGGTGATTTGGAGGATGAACTATATATGTAGTAACTAGATGGTTATGAGGTCAAAGGTAAGGAGGAGATGGTGTGCAAATTGAAGAAGAGCATTATATGGCTTAAAACAAGCTCCATGTCAATGGTATAAGAAATTTGATAGCTTTGTGATGGAGTAAGGTTATATTAGATGTCATTCTGACCATTGCGTGTATACAATATTTTTTGAGCATGGAAATTATATTATCCTTTTACGTATGTTGATGACATGTTGGTTGAAGGTAAAAACATCAGGCAAATAAAAGTACTCAAGAAGAAGCTAATTAAATCCTTTGCTATGAAGGATTTCGGGGCAGCCAAAAAAATCCTTGGTATGAGGATATCTCGAGATAGGAAGGAATGAAAGCTAACTTTATCTCAAGAAGAGTACATTAAGAAGGTCTTGGAGAGGTTTAATATGTAGGATCCTAAATTAGTTGGGACTCCTTTGGCAAGCCATTTCAAGTTATCAAAGGAGCAGTGTCCCAAGATAGAGCAAGGGAGAAACCAAATGTCAAGGTACCTTACTCATCAATGGTTGGTAGTTTGATGTATGCCATGGTGTGTACCAAGCCTGATATTGCCCATGCAATGGGAGCGGTGAGTAGATTTATCAGTGATCTAGGAAGAGATCACTGGTAGGTAGTAAAGTGGATCCTTCGGTATTTGAGAGGGACCATGGGGATAGTTTTGTGCTACAGTGGATCAAACACCACTTTGTGTGGTTATGTAGATTTAGATATGGATAGAAATGTAGATAGTAGAAGGAGCACGATAGGTTATGTTTACACTATAGGTGGGACAATAGTGAGTTGGATTTCATGACTACAGAAGTTTGTGGCTTTATCAACCATAGAGGCTAAGTATGTTGCTGCCATAGAGGAAAGTAAAGGAATGATTTAGTTATAACAATCACTTGAGGAGTTGGGGCATAAGTAGGAGGAAGGAAAGCTGCATAGTGATAGTCAGAGTTCTATACACTTAGCTAAGAACTCTGATTTCCACTCTAGAACAAAGCATATATAGTTAAGGTACCATTTCATCAGGATAACATTAGAGGAAGAAAAGTTGAAGCTGGAGAAGATTCATACCAGTCAGAATCCTGTAGACATGATGACCAAGGTGGTCACAAGGGAGAAAATGAAGTTCTATTCAACTTTACTTGGTCTTCACAGAAACTAGTGAGGGGTTGAGAAGTTTTCTATGAGGAAAACTAGTCTCAAAGTGGGAGATTGTTAGGTTATGGAGCCTATTTTCATGTGAGAAATTGTTGAAGAATGTACACTAAGAGTATTGTACACTTTCCACAGTTGTCTCGTTGGGATTTTCTTTGGCCTTAAAACATGCTCGATATACTGGGAAATGTGCTTTTCTCATATGGGTGGGATTTTTACCCATAGGTTTTTGGTGATTTTGGCCCATGGTTTTGATACCCATGGTTTTGTAAAAATGCTTAAACAGTTGTCTACTTATATGGTTTAATGTATATGGTAGGTATAATGTAACATTACAAATGTGTTTTGAATTCAGGTGTGAATTATGTAGAGTTTGTTGAGCATAGCTCCAAATAGATCCGGGTATTGTATTGAAAGAGTAGTGGCTTGGAATAAAATATAAGAAAGTAATTCTTGGTGGACGTAGCCCAAATTTGGTGAACCACGTTAAATAATGTCTCTTTGTGTTGTGTTATTTTATTCTGCAATTTTATTTGAGATCTATAATATTTTATGTATATTAGTTTCTACTATTGCGATTCTATGAGGGATTGTTCAAGCATATTTTATCCCTTATTTCCTAAGAGGTAGGAGGGTCTAAACCAACCACTCATTTCCAACAATTTTCAATGCCACTTCCTAAAAAGGAACTAGTTTGCATAAAACCAAAACGAAACAATCCACGCGACCACAATCTTTCAGGATTTCATTTGGTAGAAGACAACCAATGTGTGTTCCTTCAAAAAAACATTTAAGGAATGGCAGGAGGCCACAAAACTACATGCACCCACCCTTTGTCAGATCAAAACCAAAATCTTTTTACGGGAGGAAGACAACTAGTGCCCAAACAATAATTCATTTCATTTGGTGACAACCACATGATAACGCTGTGTCATTGCTAGAGTGGTAAGGGGTGAGAGGTGGTAGTTGGAAAAATTAATTTGAGCGTAATAAATGGCCACTTCAAATATTGCACCACACACAACCCCCTATGCATTCACAAAATTAGCCATTAAGGAAGAAAGGTACCCAATTAATCCTATATCAACCAAAAGGTTAAATTGCATACGAATGGCATCTTTGGAGGAAGAAAAATTAAATTTTCCTTTAATTAAATGATTAAAATAACACACGGGCAGGCTTAATCTACAAGGGGAAGAAAACTAGGGTTGAAGTTCGAAAGAGAACACAGATCAACGACACACCATGGCGCCAAGACAGTGGTAACCCTTCTTTAGCACATAACGAGGTGCGATCTATGATGCGATTAGATCAAAATGAAACAACCAAAAGTAATATAGATATAATTAATATTAAATATCGATAATAATCGAAAATAAAGTAAAATACGATAATATAAAATAATGGTCATTCGACAATTAAATTAAAAATATCATTATCATCTTTTTTATTATTAATTTTACAACTAAAAAAATATAATTATTATTCATATTAATGATGAGACAATCAAGCTTGACAATTCAACAACAAGATTTTCCTTTAATAGGTTAATGCATAGGACGCTATAAGGTCCACAAATAGAGGTGTCAATTACGAATCGAGAAGGCAAGATGGAGAGGGAGGGTGATAGTTCTTCATTGTGACAAGGAAGAAGTCAACTATCGGTCAACAGGAGCACACACACGACCTTCCCATGCTTATCAATAGGGTCGACGCGGCCAAAGTTGGGGTAACATTGAACAGGGCATTACAGGACCCTTAATGAAGAGTTGTGAGTCATCTAATATGCCCACTACCTGTGATGAAAAATATGGAAAGGGTTTAGGGGAATCAATCTTGACACTTGTAAGAGGCGTATCTTTAATCTCTTTCCCGACATATGGTAAATCTAAGATCACATTAATATTTAATTCTTTAAGTTGTTGAGATGGACCAATTACACTTAAGAGGAGAAGTTGATTGCTGCTTATGGTTCCTGCTAACAAAATTACCTCACTCTTTTGTGACAATTGATTGATTTATACATTATAAAACTCACTATCAACATCAGTTGTGAATTCCCCATCAATATCCTTTATTTTTCCTATAATACGCTTACATATCCAACTCTAAATAAATATTTTGTTAATTCTAATTTTAATTTTCATTTTCTAAATTTGATATTATGGAAACCGAAAAAATGGATTATGAAATTAATATAAGGTGTTTCATATCATATTAATAGGCTAGGGCATATCAAAATTATTTTTGAAGAATGTTAGAAGAGTAGTTAGACTTTAAGATGAGCTAGGAAATAACATAGTTTTTAAATATGAGGAGATGTACCAATCTAATTTATTAGTTTTATTGATTTCACATTCACATTTACTTCTTAAATGTTCAGAATGTTGACATTTGTTAAGAATTTCAAATTTTTAATGTCCATCGAGTTTCTGAAACACTTGACGTCAAAATGTCACACAAGGTCTAAAGCACAACACTAGTAATCCACAAAGCAAAATTTTAACACATTTTCATGACTGCACCACAACAAGATTTTCATCCTAACCATGGGGAAGAAAATAACTGTACACCCAACATAGAACTCAACACACATGCCCTAGATAGAGATCAAATATATAACACATGCTTAACATACAACAATGAATCATGGAATATGTATTCACATGTTTTACATGACTCAAATCCATGATTGTAACATTATGAGTTTTAATCACCTTGCATTGTGAGTTGTAACATAATTTTTAATGTCTTTTCACTTTTAATAAAATATTAATATTGTGAATGCTAGTCTCAATTGTAAAAATATCTATGAAGGGAAAATTAAATTTCTAACATTTGATTAAAGTTTGGAACCATTAGCTAATATAAGTAATAACTAACAATTATGGATAGTTGAGGGTGTTTTTAATTGTGAGTCCTTGTTGAATTTCATAAAAGAACTGTCTTTTGTTGGGAGTTGAAGAAGAGGAAAGACTAAAGAAAAGAAAGTGATCATATTAATAATTATTTATCAAATCCAAAATAAATCTTTTGAGAGTGACAACCTCAATCACTCAAAGGAGTCTTGATAGGATCCTTAAAATATAAAAAAAAATACATAAAATATTATAGTTTAATTTTTTTTCTACATTACAAAATGTAATGTGAAATTTATTTGTGTTATTAATCCTTGAAATGCAAAACAGATCTTGTCTAGTATAGTAATGTGATAACCATGTGGAATAGGAATCCAAACATAATTGAGAATCCTTCAATGGTATTATTTGCTTTGATGGTAAGTAATTTATAAGTCAATATTAATCTATGCAAATGATTTTATTGATGCACATAGTTTATAGTTGGTTATTTCAAGTGCTCATACGCTCATGGATGATACGAATTCCAGTATACCTGCAAACATTATTTTTGCATCATTAGTTTTTATCAATAATATGATAACTTATGAAGAATAAAAAATAAAACAAATTAAATATATGAGTATATAGATAAATACCTTCCAAGCATCATGGTAGTTGCTTGTGGATTAGTCCCTGGACTATCTTTGTAAATTGAACCATCCACGACCCTTAGATTATTGACACCATTCACTCTATATTTTTCATCAACCACAGAACCAATATGACACCCTCCATGGTAATGAAAAAATGAACCTAATGTATCTCTACAGAAGTTGGCAAGGTCTTCATTGTTTGATTGATTTTGTGGTAATGCGGGTCCAAGGAATTGGAATGTGCTAGAGTTGTCACTACTAGTAAATTTATATTCTTGAATAGATTTGGTAGCAGTAAGATTAGCCATTACCCTTACACCAAGCATACATTTTTCTAGATCAAAAGGGTCTGAAAGGTAGTTGTATCGAACTGAGGGAGTGACTTTGGGATCTATGCTGTTAAGTCGAAGCTCACCCCTAGATAAGGGAAATGCTACCTTACTACCAATTAGACCAATGTATTGATGGTTTGTGGCATTATTCTCTAGAGAATAGCTAAGACCCTCCATATAGAGTTGTGAATCATCAAGTATGCCTGCAACTTGTACTGAAACAGATGGCAAGGGTTTAGGGGATTCTAGATTGACACTCGCAAGAGGTGGATCTGAAATCCCTTTCCCTACAAATGGTAAATCTAAAAGCACATTAATATTCAATTCTTTGAGTTCTTGTGATGGACCAATTCCACTTAAGAGAAGAAGTTGATTGCTGCCTATGGTTCCTGCTGACAAAATCACCTCACTCCTTTGTGACAATTGATTAATTGATACATTATGAAAGACGCCATCAACATCACTCGTGAACTCCACACCAACAGCCTTTATCTCTCCTGCAACATAGTTTCACATCCAACTATAGATAAATATTTTCTCAATTATGCAGTTTATTTTCTAATTTTAATTGTAAATTTCTGAATTGTATCTTGTTTAGAAGCTAAGAAAAATTAGATTATGAAACTAATGTAAGGCGTTCTCATAATGGAATCGTATAGGTTACAACATGTCTAAAAGAAAAAATATAGCAAGGATTACTTTGTTTTTACTTTTTGCTGCGATGATGTTCAAGATTTATATTCCGAATAAAAATCGGAAACTACTTTTGTTGACAATCTAAGCAGATTTTTCAATCTCAAAAAACCCATGTCAATGGAAGATGATGAATATGTACCTGATTCCTGATTGAAGAGGATTCTGCCGACAGTAGCATTGAGAAGAACTACAATGTTATCTGGATTCGCATATCTGAGAAGATCTGCTGCTGTATGTCTCTTTCCATTGTTATCAAATATTGAGGCACTAATCTTGGTGCCCTCCAAATGTTCCACAGTATATCCATTGTAGGGAAGCACTCCAGCTTCCAGAAGACCATTTTTAAGCGAAGAACTCCAAGGGGTAAGCTCGTCTGGTTTGAAGGCATTCAACTTCTCCACCCATTCAAACGACTCGTTTACAAGTTTCTCATCCCATCCCATATTCCTAATATATTCCTGGCTCGCCCTGCTGTAGAAGGCAGCGTTGACAGCTGTTCCGCCTCCTAGGACTCTTCCCTTACCAACTGTACTCCATCTTCTGTGACAAATCTTTGAGCTACATATGGGTAATCATCCGCATTCAACAAAATCTTGAAAAAACCACCGGTCGTCTCGACGTCAGGATTTCCATAAGGAGAATCTCCCCTCTCCACAACAAGAACAGAGTAATGCTGTGACAGAGTTGCTGCTAAAGGACACCCTGCTGCACCTCCTCCAACGATAATGTAATCATATGTTCTTGAAGCTGCCTTTTCAGCATCTACGGTCATAAACGAATATGGGTACTCTGAAAACATCAAGCACAGAGCATCTCAAATCAATGACAGACAAAAATGAATATAAAAGAAGAAAAGACATCTGGAATCAGTGCTAACAAATGAAATTGGACGTCCGATGTCTTGGTTTGGAACCGGTGATCAGGCATTGATTTCAAACTAGCACCAAAAAATATGGATTTCTGTATCTCTATGAACAAAACATCAAATAATAGGGGTTACCCAAATCCGTTGTTGCTGCCTCTGAACCGTGTAGCTTCTGAGTATTGCTAAACATTAACAGGCATGAAATCGCAAGGAATAGAATCGCCATATCCACCAATCAATCAAACACCTTCCGATCAGATTTAAAATTGAGATGAAAATGCAGTAGTTCTGATCTGATTTTATAGGTACTCATCGAATAGACTTATTCAAAATTGAATCACAAAAATGAAATCGTCAAGCTTTTGAAAATGAACTAAACCGATCGGTTCGTGAGAATATCTCTTCAGGCTTGCTCCATTGATTTGGGTAGAGCCGTCAAATCACGAAATTATCAATGCCAGCATTCCATATTGACATAGATGATTTCATGCCTATCACTTCACGTTATAATTAATCGCGTTCACACTTATGGGATAATTATAGGTATTTGTTCTGCCGTTCACTTTGTTTAGCCAAGGTATTTGTTGTACAGTTGAATTTATAACGGGCAGATTTTTATGATTACCAAACACTTATTTCATAATACCGAAATCAATGGTGGAAGCTGTACGCTCATGAACCGGTCGGGATACTTTGAATTGTTTGTTTTGTAGATTTTTCAAACACTAAAAATGGGACGTATTCAAGATTGAATGAACTTATTTCATCACAAAATTGAAATCGTGGGTTGTTGACTTTTTCGTTAAACATAAGCTGTCCAGACTAGTTTCAGACAAACGAAGTCATCTAGAAAAAGAAGAATCTTGAGCAATATCTTCACGTAGTGTAGTAAAAGTTATAAAATCATTTTGTGATGTTAGTAGTTACGTGAAACAAAGTGCCAATGATCATTTGAATTAAAGTTAAAAATGAAATAAAAACTAGCCAATAAAGTAAGTCACATCAAGTCACATCAATAAATGAACCAATGAAATGATGACACATAAACAACCCATAAAAGGTGATTTTATTCACAACTAATGGGTTGCCTTAAATTCCTTTGTATTCAAAAGTACTTATTTTAAATCCCTTAAAAATATATTTTCCACATACTCAAATTTTTTGAAAGAAAATCTGTATATTAAAAAAATCATGCTCTCCAAAAGGGTATTTTTAAAAAAAAATTATGATTGTTAAGTGGCTCTAACAACCTCCCACATTATGATTCACGATGATTGGCTCCTCTCCCTAGTGTAGTAAAAGTTATAAAATCATCAATGCCAATTTTCCATTTTCGGCATTGATGATTTCATGCCTTCCACTTCACGTTATAACGAATCCCATTGACCACTTTTAATTAATGCCAATCACACGTTTCAATACGAATCACAATTGATTAACTTATAAGTTATTATAAATTAGAATCCTTTCAAACTTTTATTGAATAATCATCATGTCAATAAATATTTTATGTTGGTATAAGGTGAGGGATTTAAATGTGGGATGTTTATTCTCTTTATTATATCTTGCCCTTGACTATTAATTTTGATTTCTTCATCAATAGTAATATGTCATGTGTTTAGATAATTTATTTTTGTAAAGTTTTACATAAATTTTTGAGAATATTCTACTTCCCTTTATCAAGGAATATTCTACAAGTTTTACTTTCTAACTATAACTTTGATGAAAAATCTACATAACATTTAATGCTTGTCTCATCAACACATTGTTATGTCATTTCGTGAGTCCGAGTTTGGAAGATTGCTAATGTTTTCCTTTGGTACAAATAGTATTGATATTTATTTTTGAATGACCCTTCACATGCGCTAGGCGGTAGTTTCCTCTCATAGACAATTGTACCTCTTCGAGATAGTAGGAGATATTAGGGTTACAAATTTATCTCCCTCGCCTTTGCCTCTAGAACAATGCACTCTAATGGTGACCGACAACAACCCAAACAAAAGGACCCACTTGACAAAAATGGCAATGTAGCACTAGATACGGACGCCCATAAATTTAGCCTCCTCAAAAGGGTAAGTATCATTCATCTAATTATGTTTATATCTTGAATTGAGTTGGCATCTATTTTGTCACTTTGTTGCGGAACTTCACAAGTTAGTGGGGCCACTTTGTATTGTGGGTTCTACATTCAATCAAATATGTTGGAATTTCATAGGTTAATGGAGCCAAGAGTATATTAACGTAGATCGAGTGGAGTTGTTGATGCATTCCGTGGAAGGATTACTGTTGGAATCGAAAGCACGGTTCATCTTCCAACCCAGCTAATGCCTCTCTGCATTGGCATGGCGGCCGAGGATTGGAGAAGCCCTTACAAAATTTACTCAAAAATATTTCTCCCTATTTTGTAGTTTATGATGTAGTATTACACTGGACGTCTAAAGTGGCTCTTAGGTTAAAAATCCCTACAATAGCATTCTCGACCTTTGCAGCGGTTTGTCTGAGGTATTTTTTTGTCCATATTGAAGGTTTGAAAAATCCGTAGATCTAACCAGACCACCTCCTGATTATCCCTCGAGAAAAATCCGATATCGACCATTTGAAACAAGGTCTATGATTGGCTTCTACATCAGAAACAACTCTTACACTTATAGAGACGAGAGGGAGAGATAGATATGTTCATTGACAGTTTAAATGATTCCTCTATAATTCTTATAAAATGCTACCATGAGTTAGAAGGTAAATTTTAGGACTATTTTCACAAGGTTATCTGCAAATAAGTGATTCAAAGAATAATTATTGTATAAAATGGTTGTTTATGTATCATTTGGAACTGAATATTTTCTTCCATAAGAATAGATCAGAATTCGACATCTATTTACCTTTTATTTTGATCAGAGTTGAATGTATCATTTGGAACTGAATATTTTCTTCAAGAAGAACAGAGCAAAACTTAACATCTATTTACCTTTTTAATTTTATCAGAGTAATACAGAGGTAAGAATGGCTAGGAGAAATCAATACGTTAGTGCTTTTAATCTCACCCTATTAAGCTTACAATTTTCAATATCTATGCTCAGGATTTTACACTATTTGCATGAATCAGAGTGTCCATTAATGTACTCTTTTTCAAATGTTGATGTCTAGGTACTGGAGTGCAAATGATGCGAGCTGAAACTGAACATCCTTTATATCCATTATCTGTAGCTGAAATTGTTGTGGCAGTTTCAACGGCCAGAGCAGCTGGGGCGACTCTTGAGGTTGTATTAATTTTCACAATGAGATTATTATCAAATTTTATAAATTACCACGTTTAATTCTTTAAATGCAGACATCGCAGAGATTTAATATTTTTCTATCATTTCAATGCGGGATGGCATGTGATTTATTGAAGTGGTCCTTAAAGAGCCAGACATCTAGTGATTCCTCATCTACTTCCTCCTAGGTAACCTAGGATTGTTATATATAATAAGCATTCAAATGAGACCAGTGTTTGGACTGTTGAATTATCCGAGGTGCATGCGGCAGCTCGTGGTGGCCACCATAGAGGGAAATTTATTTTATCAAAAGTTGTTGAAGATGTTCAGCCGCCTATGGTATGTCCTATGGATGTAGTTACGAGTGACCTACTATGGTCATTTGTGGATGCTAATATAATTGGTTTTTTCTTTTTCCTATTCCACATTTGGGAAGTTTAGATGTTTTGGTTATATTCTCAAGACTTTGGGTAAATAAATTGGTATTTTTTTCTAAGCCATTTTCTCATACAAGTTTTACAAGCATGTCTTCACATTACTAAATTATTATATGGTTGCTATGTTTTGATGTACCTTTAATCTTCTTGGTTGGGATTTTGTGATGGCATTTTTTCATAGATGTATGTTACGTTGTCATCTAAGTTTCAAAAAAATGTCAGATCATAGTCTTGTGATGTTGGTATGTTTTGTTTCAAGACTTCTTCATAGTGCTTAATTAATTTGTTTGCTTCACATTTCTTGTTACTCTGTCCATTTTTACAACTGTTGAGATTTCTTAGTATGTAGAGTACAAACTAGATTATACAAATGACATCAAGTAATAGGAGTCAATGTAATTACTGTGATCTAGAATCTTCCATTGAATTGTATAATAGGTGGTATGATTTAATAAATTAATTGTCATATTGTAAAATAGTTATTTCTAAATTCTGATCTTTGTTGGTATAAGTACATTGCATAAGGATTGGAAATTTTATCAGGATTATATTAGATAGCTTTAATCTTGTGAACAAATCCTACTTTGTGACTAATTTGTTGTTTCTTCTATTTTGACGTCTAGACATAAGAATCAAGAAATCATAATAAGGAGAAATTAGACAATTGCAAACATGTAGATGTATAGTTAGAACTTGGAATCAAAGAGACTGGAGAATAATGTCTTAGTTCAATTTAAAATGACTCATGCTATGTATTGATATAATCTCAAAAGAAATAATGGTAAGTCAGATTATATACATAGATGATTGTAGAACCAATGTGTCTTAAGACAATATTATAAAAATTAGTTTTAAACTTTGAAGTGTATAAGAAAAATTGTCAACCACTGTAAAAAAAATTAGAGTTTTTGGAACATGCATATTTGTTCCTTCGATTGAATGCAAAATCTATATATATCTTAAGTCACACATGCACATGAAATATTTTAGAAAAAAAAATAAATTTGAAAGAGTAACCAACAACAATAGAATTTATATTAGCTATTTAAACTACCATACCTTTGGTCTCTCAAAAAAATATATCGATAAATGGAATCTTAGTTTTGTATTGGCCATCTATTGATAAATGCAAGCTTAGTTTTGTATCGACCATTTTTTATGTTGCCCAAGATTCTTTTGGATGTTTTTGCTCAAGTTTCAAATTGTTTTGAAACATTTTGTTGGACTGAACTCCTATATATGCCATTTTACAACATTTCTTCTGGCATTCGTATTGTGCCTTGATGAATCATTTTTTAAATTAACAATACTTGAAAACAATTATCATCCTTTCGATGTTTCTCTTACTACCTTATTTGCTAAATATATTTCAATTAAATATCCATCTAGCAATGAAGTAAACACATATTTTCTCACAATTGGAGTTTTCCATTGTCCATAACATTGCATACAATAGTTCACAAATAAGGTTTCAATAGAACATATGTATATTTTCATCTTGATGTTTGAGGAGGCCAACATAAATATGGCCTCCTCAAACATCATCATGGCAGCCTTGGGTTCAGAATATTGGTGCATTCCTTCATCCTTCTACACAACACGGAGGCATAAAAAAAGGGCACATGACTTCACATATAATAGTCATGATCTACTAGTCGTAGAACCTCTTAAAGCTTGGCACTTAGACTTGTTGCTTCCGTGTCTTTCTGTTGCTCTTTTATATTTTTTTGTATTTGTTTGTTTTTTCCTTCTTACATTGTCTTGTTCTCTTTTATCCTCTTGTAGTCCCTCTAACCTTTTGGGTTACTTCCAGACATTAATTTTTAAATTAAATTAAATCTTTTCTAAACAATCAAGATGCACATCCTTGCATTGTGGATTGCGTACATAAGTTTTGTATCTCACCCCTTCATAAACTATTGTGTGTCGCACTTGTGCAAGTCTTTCCCATTATCCTCCTATATCTCCCTCTCTTACACTAGATGTCCCCACTTTATCCCTTTCGGCATCGCCATTGGACTTGTGGGATTGCCACTATAATGTAGGATTGTTGTAGTTGTGATACTTATATATTGTCCTTGAGAAGGCCCTAGCCGAATATCATATGACCGTGCGCCCATGTAACTATATGACTCTTACCCCTGGTGATTGCAAGGACGTATAGAGTCACTGCAATAGTTTTCTTTGACACCTCTAGTACTATAAGAACACACTTGTCATACATCTGAGATGATTCGAGAGAGAAACATTTAGGTAAATTTTGTAGGATAAATGTGTTATCTATCTTAGGATGTTTCGTGATTTACAAAACTTACTATCCTGTTGATGAAGCAATTTCTAGATGGGCAGGTTTGTTGGGGTGGTTGGATTGATAAATTTAGTCAACTATGTCCGACATACTCTCCGTAAAGAGGAGTAAATCCAAATTATTTGGATACAGAGAAACAGTTTGAGTTCTCGAGCATGGCAAGGGAGTCTTACAGTGTGTTGCGGTTGCATCTAGAGGACAAACAACAATTTTAGCACTCTAACATGGCGAATGAATGTTAATCAAAATTGTTGGTAGGATGTATATGCTTTCCACGTAAGGGGAATGTCTGAGGTTTTTATTATTTGGTGCATATCAAATGAAAATTGCTATGAAAAGTTACATCTATGAATTACTACATTTTCAAGATGAAGATTCAAATTCACAAAAATAACAATTCATTAGTTCATTAACCTCACAAATCTAGCAGATCTATAGGTTAAAGTGCTAAATTTTAGTATGAAGACCTTCCACAATTTTTCTCCTCTGCACTTTTTGAATTTAATTTCTTTATAATCCAAGAAAATAAAAAATGGAGAAGATCTATATTTGTGTGTTGTTTAAATCAGATTTTAGAGCATGAGTAACTACACCGCCAACTCCAAGTTTGCATTTTCTATTTTTCTCTCTATCTTATTTACAGTAAATCATTATTTTCTTGATTATTACGCAAAAAAATCGGGACATATTACATATGCTATAAGTGAATTTAAATAGCTTTGATCTTCATTTATTCATTAGTGTTCTCCTTTTAAGATTCTCACATCTTGTACCTTATTAGGAAGTTGTGGAAGAAGTATCAAAAGAAAATGGAAGCAATTATTTTAATAAGTCACTTCTCTAGTGAATTGAAGTAATCTATGCTAATGCACTCTTCTTTAGTTATGTGCATTTTTAGTTGTATTTGATTAAATTTAAATATTTTTTTTTCATTGCGATTTCAGAAAAGCACATGAGCATGTATTTTATCATTGTTTGTTTTTCAAATTTTATTCTAACTTGGAGATTTTTGACAATTTTTGCACTTGTGCAAAAATGGGCAGCTCGAAACTTTGTTATAATGGACAGCTTTGGTGAAGTATACCTAAGCTAAGGGATTTATGTCAGATCATTTTTGTTATTGCTGATTTGTGAAAGAGATTAAGTGGAATCTGCAGCTATGTGTGTTGTTACAAAACGCAACAACTCACATAGTCTGTAATCTCACAAATATCCTTAGCAAGAGAACACAAGCCCCGAATGATAGTTGTGTTATCTCATGAAGACACCGGATTACGAATATGTAAGGTGTATAGTTTTGGAACAATAGACATAGTGGCATTTTTCAGACAATCAGATTCACGGTTATTATCTTGATGCCTATCAGTTTTATTACTCTATGTTCATTAAAGTTGTTATGATTTATAAGTTTGCATTTACCTATGCTGCCATAAAAGATTACAATTTATTCCTTTCCTGCTACTTCCATCAAGAAAATATTGACAAACAAACAAGTGACAATAATGTCCAAATGGAGATAGCAGAAAGGAGTCAAAATGAAGAATGGAAGCTAAGATAATCACACATCTTACAAAGAGACACATTTCATTCAATGATTATCCACTGGAGTTATAGGTATTCACTTCAAGTTATCCCTTATGTTAATTCATTTTATTGAGATATTGAGTTGCCTACATCATTGTACAATCAAAGGAAAACTGAATGCAAAAAGAGATAATCAACTCATTTTTTCAATTTAATGCTTTATTCAAAAGAGATCATAAGCTCTCCCACACAAGCCATGGGATATGACTAAGTGACTCATCATATACATGGAAATGAGAATACCACATGTGGTAAAGAACAAGAGTAGAGGAGTAAAAAAGGAACTGTTATCACCGAATCACAACCCCCTGTGTTTATAAAAGTGCATAGACTTGAACTCACGGTGTGATTGGATAACATGGGTACTATATCTAAGTTTTGGGACTTGCTACTTGAGATAGACCTCCGAGAGAAAGTTGGTTCTTGCTCCTAAACTACCCGCTTACAATCTACTCTAATGCAGGATAAGCTAACTATTCTAATCTAAATTTCCAAGGGATCAGGGAAAGAGAATGCATAAAATGAAAGCCTACACTAAAGTGGTGATACACCAGAAAAGGAGGATGTGAGAGTAGTCTCCAAATGTGTGAAATACAAAGGCAAAGTGCACACTAGAAGAGGTGATGACAGTTCACCATAATCTAGCAAAATGCATTCACAACAATATTCCAAGCATACAAAATAATAATGAATCCCTGCAAGAACATAATAATAGACACAATATTCTTATAGAAAGATCAAAGGGGCAAGAAGAATGCAAGAAAACACAGCAGGGGAAGATACATCCACAAACTGGTATTTTATTGCTTCATGATATGCACAGTTCAATCTATTACAAGATACGGGCACGGATCACCATGAAAGGAGTCCACTACAAGGGCCTGCAACACACTGGCTTCACAAAGCAA
The DNA here is from genome assembly GCA_018340775.1 of Taxus wallichiana var. yunnanensis. Classification (NCBI taxonomy): domain Eukaryota; kingdom Viridiplantae; phylum Streptophyta; class Pinopsida; order Cupressales; family Taxaceae; genus Taxus; species Taxus wallichiana. The sequence goes on from CM031241.1 coordinate 178,605,243, forward strand.
TTTTGGCAGAGATTTTCTACCCAAAAACTCTCTCTTTACAATGAGCCCAACACTCCAATTTATAGAAAAATGAGAAGGAAAAGAGAAGGGAAAATGGAAATCCCGAAATCTGTCCTTCAACCACCTAAGAGGTATTAAATTGAGTGAAATGATTATATATTACTTGAAAAATTCTCCCCATACTGTCCCATGTGCTGTGAGAGAAAGAATGATGACCACGCCTTCTTAGTTGCACTCCCACTACCAAATAAAACACTATTACGAACCTGGCAACATTTTCTTAAAAATATCAATCAATTTCTGATCAAATCCAGAATTGATTGATTTCTATGCATCAGGCTTGGAACCACGATTCCAACGGTACTAATTTTGTGTGATTTTGTTGAGAAATGCAAAATTTATGGCCTTACGAGTGCTGGGCGGCTATTTTGGGCACTGGCAGGGGTTTTGTCATTTGACGGGAATGAGCATTAAGCGACTAGAGCCAAATATTTTCTCTTATTTAAATATATCTACCATCATTAACTGATTGGAGCCAAATATGTGGCGTAGAGGACGTCATGCTCGTTCGAGAAAGTCCAATTTTATTAAAATCGGAGCTCGGAGTCAAAAGTTATGGCGTTTGAAATTTCGGATCAAGCGTTGACTTTTCTTCCTTCTTTGTCGGCCACTTCGGCTTTCCGCGTCCCACATGTCCCTTTGTCCCGGATGACCCAGTACAAAAAGTCCTCTGTTCGGCCAAACCAGCCGGTTCGCGTCCTCCGCGCACTTTTATCCCGCTTGTCCGGATGCAGGACAAATTTTCCGATTCGCCGGTTCGGCCGGTTCGCGTACTTTTGTCCCAACTTACCCTAGTGCGTAAGTTCTCATTTCGGCCAATCCGACCGATTCACGTACTTCACGTATCTTTGGCCCAACTGTTTCGGGCTGCCTTAAGTATTTTCGGCCGACTTGCGTCCTCCGCGTACTAATTGCCAGTGTCCTGAATCGCTGTTTTAACAGATTAGCCAATTTTTTTCACTTTTTGGCGATTCGGATTTCCACGCCCCTGCGTGTCCCTTTGGCCCGGATGTCCCAAATGCTGCGTAAACCACCTGGCGGCCTTTCGGCCGGTTCGCACCCAACGTCCCAAGTGTCCCTACTACCTAGACTTGGGACTTAGCCGATTTTCACGATTTTTCGGCCTCCAAGATTTGATACGATGAACCTTAGCTCAACCCAAACTGGTACGACCCGAGCCCTTTAGACCCGAAATCCCTCAAAACAGTCCTGCAACGGCATTTTTTCATTTCTTCCATTTTATCAACCTGTTGGGATTCCTTCTGATGCATGTTATCAAAATTTACCCTGGGGGGTGAATTTTGGATAACATAACCCATCATTGCCTTTTGTGTCTTACTGTCTCCACTCCTCGGCCTTTGCATCTCCATCTCAAATCTTCCATCTTCTGCTTCCTTGTCCATTTCTTAACACCTACAAGACAAGAGAAGCATCTGTCAAATTGAGCTCAGGGTACAATGTTATTCCAATACTCATATTCTAAAGCAAATACAAATTCTGAATTCGATGTATCTAATGGTACTTGGAAGAAATAAGTATAGGAACACATGGCATAGAAGAAGAAAGAAATACAGATGAGTTGGCAACAAGGAAGAGGTAGATTTCATAAAGTAAATGAGTGGTAAGAGAAAATCAAAGAAGCTGAGGATTGGGTTAGAAAGGGTAGAATCTGAAGTAGTTGGAAAAGAAACAGATGTGAAAAATAACACATGAAGGAAGTTGCAAAACAACTTACAGAAGAAGGAAGCAAGAAGAAATAAACCACATGGATACAAGAGAGGCCAAAAGCCTATTTATTTCTAATTTATTTCGAGTTTTGCAGGAACAGGTTACAGCATAGAATGAAAATCAGTCTAACTGGTTAAGAAGGAAGTAATTACTGAATGAGGATAAAATATCATTTTCAGATGATTTGCAGGAAGCATCAAGCATTAGAATGGGTCAAGAAAGACATATTTTGCAAATCAAGATTAAAAATCTGAAAAGGGAGAGAGAAAACAGGATTTTGGAAAAAAATTCCGAGTCTCCCTTGTAAAATTGACTTTCGATTTAAAACAAAATTGAAACACATGATTTTAAGCTACTACATGCTTTCTAAACTATCTGAGCTTCAAAAGGAATAAAAATAGTCAAGAAAAGTACATGTTTCATCACTTCTAAGTTGATATCATGATCAAATGAAACATACAGAAGTTGTGATGAATCAAGTAAAGCCAACATGGATAGCTTCATTCAAGTGATCAGACCAGCAAGAGAGATGTTCATATCCTTTTAGAAATGGTCAAATCATAAGAATCTAGAGAGAGAAGGATTCTGGAAAAAAATTCGAGTTTCCCCTTGCAAAATGGACTTTTCAGAAAAATAGAAATGTTATTTTAATGCAAAATTAAAATACAATTGCTACTATAACTTCAAAAAAGGAAATTAAGTATTTTCTTCATTTTCTAGAAAAGGAACATCTATTTCATTATACAGAATGAAATGCTATCATGTTTACATCAAAGGAGCAGCCTTATAGCTTCTAGAAAATCTTTCTGAATGGAAATGTCAAAGCTACAGGTGTAATGGAAGATCATAAACAACTAAGCTTCTAACACTATGCTTTCCAGAAACTCTTCAACTAACAACTACTGCAAGTAGAAGGTACAAGATCCATTCCAAGTCTACATGAAGATGGAGTTCTATCATTATAGAAAAGGAAATGAATCATAAGAGAAGTGAATTGCTAACGCTAAGTATTTATCTATAGTTATAGCTCAGCAATATCCAATAAACATTTCCAAATACCATTACAAGTCTACAGACAGTTCACCAAAAATGTAATAGAAACGAGATTTAACGAATTTTGAATAACAATTGAGAGCTGAAAGGACCGCATCAGAAAGAGAAAATGAGCCACAAAATAAGATACAACTTACAGGTATCTAGAATTGTACAAACATCACATCTACAGAATGAGAAAAAAGTATGCATGTACAGCATGGAGAAGATCTTACAAACTCCAAGTAGGCATCTATCTACAGGATGAAATGAACAGAGTTCTAAGCTCGCATGTCACCATAAGAGTGAAAACAGTCAAAGTACCAAGCTAGATTAACAAAAGGAAACTCGAAGTACAAATAGAAGGGACTGAACCCACAAAACGTTTTCAAATGTTTTACTTAGTTTTCCACTTTCAGAGTTACAAAAAGAAAAATGAAAACCTGAGCTCGAACAGAGGGAAAAAGAAGTGTTATAACTCACCGTTGCTCAAGAATGAAGCAAACAGGAAAACTGAAAATGGTGGCATCTCCTTCCATAGGCTCAAACCAAGTTTGATAACTACCAGGGGCAGAAAACAAAAAGAAGAACCAAGATTCATCACTCCACAAGAAGTAGAGTGCAAGATGATCGAAAATGATCTATTGATCATATGAAAGGAAAAGCCAAGCCACATTTAGAAAAAAAAATGAAGAAATACCTTCATTTGTTATAAAAAAACGTAGGCCAAACCAAGCAACAATGGCGTCGAAGATCAAAGAACAAGTATGCAGGCTCAAAACATCTAAATCTCCAAGATTTCGTCGAAAAATACTAGAGCGGTAAAAAATTTTGCAGGGCTTCGCCCACAGAATGAAAAACCAAATGAAGTGACCAAATGAGAGCTCATGAGTATAAACTTGCATTCGAACTAAGGTTCCAAAACCCTAACTTGAGGTTTAAAAATCGATGATCCAACAAATGCCAAGTGCCAAGATGAATGGTGATCGATCTGCATAGGGTCCAAAATGATAGAGCCCAATTAAATGCCACCGACCACATTAAATTCTCAAGTCAGAACCCTAACCCAGTTGTTAGAAGATCAACGGTGGTGCAGAGAAACCAAGGACAAAGATCAAGGGCCATTAGTGCTCACAAAATCCAAGCCAAACTACCAATGGTTAGGGTTACCACCGCCTAAGACCGTAAGGGTTGAGTCATCATGGAGAGGGGCCAGCCCACGTGGACAGTCAAAAATCATTCACCAAGACTATCCAAAGTCTAAACTATGGTGCATGCCCGCAAAATCAAAGCAAATCATTATATATGCCAAAAGTCCGAAAAGGGAAAAATTGTATTATGTGCCAAGTCCAAGGGTGGCGAATAATATACATGGTGGGCTAGGCAAAGGGTGGTCCCCTTTTATCAAAACACATGCAAATTGCCTAAGTCCACAAAGGTGGCAGCATCCAAAATTTCAAACAAACCAAGGTGGTCCCCACATGGGGTGTTTTTAAACCAAAATTTTGAAGTGTCACTCATGTGACCATCCAGAAAAGTGGAGGAAATCAGAGCATGTATACATTGGAGGTGTCCCCATTTCAATTTTATTGTGCAAATATTGCTAAAGGTTGCATCCTTTTACCTACACATAGGAGATGATATTTTGCATGCCTCCACAATAGGACAAAATAGAGAAGATGATGAATTTTCATGTGCAAAGAAAGAAGACTTGCCTAGCAAGCAATTTGTAATTTTAGCAAATTATTCACCTTTCTTTCTTAAAAATAGAATAGTCAACTTCAGTTTGACTGTATTGTATCTAAGGCTGATAATGCCTATTTCATTACATGCTCTAGTTTGTATTATTTTATTACTTTATTTAAGGGATAAAATTAGGACACATGGGCGAGTACAGCCTTTAGTCTATTTTTAGGAAGGAGGTGAAATTTTGCAATATATTGTGTGCTCTTGCAAAGCACAAAAAGAGGGGGAATTTTTCAAAGATTTTTCCTAGAAGAACTTTTGATATGAGTATTGAAGAAATTTCTGCGTTTTACTCTTTGAGTGTTGAATTACTCTTTCCTTTCCAAGTCATTCTGCAGTCTTGTGTATGCCAGTATTAATCTTGTGAATCAATATTTCGTGATTAGTCACTTTACCCTACTGCAGATCTACTATTTTCTGCTAAATTTCATTGTGCATGTTAGCTTACTAGTACTGTTGTGATTCTCCCTCAGTACAAATTAAGTGTTTTTTCCCTTACATTTTATAGAAAGTACAAAATTGGTTCATGCACATAAAGAATTCTTCACAAGTCAGTTGTGTATTCCACTCAAGTCAAGTTCTTTATTCAAATTTGGTGTATCACCTTAGTAATTATTTCATTTTTAGTCACTTCCTAACCCTAAAACTCCCAGAAAGTAGTCTAGTGAACACCAATAAGGAACCGGCCTTTTAACCCCGAGAGGTTCACCTCAAAATAGGTATACCCACAGACCTGAGGTGTCCCCATTGTATCTATGAGAGAGAGATATTTTGCAGACTTAGAACACTGCTGCCATCTCTTTGCGGGTGCACTTTTGAGATTTTATTCTAACTTGGAGATATTGCAAAATAATCAAAAGAAATGGTTTGACATATGTCACATTTATGTACAAAAATTATTTCATTGTGTGAATAGTAATTTAAACTATTGTTGATGAGTTCTTAGGGTCTATCCTCTTATGCTCTATAATTTTTAACTTTTGCCTAAATATGTTACCCATCTTATACAATTGTAAAAATGACTTAGAGGGCATCAATTTTTCAAGGTAAGTATAATTGATGATGTATGTTTTTTTTTGAAGTCTTAATCTGCAGCAAAAATGTAAATAAATTCATTAACAATGTTCTATAATTATGTAATAATCAAACAATGTTGTATAATTAATTTCCAGCAATGGCATGAGTTTGGCCATCTACATGTTGAAATTAGAAAAAAGGACGTTGATACCAATGACCATTGTTGTAACACATGCTCAAATAGTTTACATTTAATTTCATGCTTTTGGACTTTGCATAAATCTACCTGATCACACATGACTACATTTGTTAAAACTTCTAACTTATCCTCATGACACTTTGGTGCATGCATGATATTCACTTCACAAACAAATCAAAATTTTAGGAGCATTGTTGTTGCATTTAATTCATAATTTTGCATATAATTCTCCTCCACATTGCAAAAATAATCACCTTCGGTAGTATTTGCCATATCATGGCCTTGTTAAATTTGATATTTATTTAAATTTTATTTTATAGTGTTTTATTTTTTATGAGTAGTGCACTCATAGAGCACTAGATTACATAGATTGTTGACATCTCTGTTCATTTTGGAGGAAGTATATAGCAGATTTGATTACAAGTAAGCATACACCTAAACCGGTGAGCTCCTTCAGCATAAGCATCTAGGAGTAAGGGGCATCCACATTGTCAAAGTCACCAAGGGCATGATTGTGGCCTTAAGCTGTTTTGACTCTCTCTGGTTAAGCTATCTCCGTGCCTTGCACTCAGCGAGGACTTGATCCCTATAGTGTTTTATTTAAAAATATGATGACTTAATCTAAAAGTAGTACTATCTTTCTACACTAGCATCAAGTGATGAGATTTAATTATGTGACCATTTCAAATTTTATTCTATAAATAAAGCTTGATTATCACTTACAATATTTTTTTAAACTTTGAGAAATCAAGTTAAAATAGTAATATATTTACCATTTAGTAGTATTTGACTCTTTTTCTAAAAAAACATTGTTACCATAAGCAAGAAATATGGAGGTAATGTAATCAAGATAAAATCCTCAAGATTCATACCTAATTTCATTTTTAAATAGATGTATTAAAGACATTTGTACTAGTTTAGTTTCACCAATATATATAGATTACAAGAAATTAGACCCATAGAAAAAAAAACTTGTAATCAATTTGTTTGTGCTTATAAGGTATTGTTGACAATTTTGCACTTTGGTGCAAAATGGGCAACCTAAAACTTCATTTCAGGTGGAAAGGATTGTTTTGATAGACCTAACTAGAGGAGAACGAGTGTAGTTTATTAATTTTATGAGTTTGTAACACCCACTATTTAGAGACACACAAGACAACAAAGACAAATATAGGATATTTTTTTACTTGTTCAAAGTATAGAAACGATACATGCGGACAAAAAGGTTACAAGTAACTCTTGAAAAACTGACACAACTTTGAAATATTCCTTATGGCATACCACTTAAAAATGCACAAAATATTGAAAATTTGTAGCCAAATAAAATACTAATTTTTATAGATTTTTACAAGTAAGGACATCGATTAAAGAATATTAATATCTCCCAAAATATCCACTCAAATTACTTGAAAATTTAAAGAGGGCTTGATAATACTATAAAGGACATAATAAAACTATTTTTGGAGTTTTACAAAAATTAAAATGTTGCAAGAAAAATCACAGCGTGCCCTAGACAATGGAAAACCTCAGAGGTTCGTAACTCTCCAAATACAAGAGGAAAAATGATGAGACTTTGGAAATAACATTAAAAATATAGGAAAAGGCATTTCAACCTTCATATTTGAAAATGGATAAGCTGTAAAACCCTCCAAATAAAGGTTGCAGGTTGCCTCACTTAGGGAAGGGTGGGAAACCGATGGAGATGCCTTCAAAGTAATGCTAAGCCCTGCGTAAATGGCTGTCATAAATCTAATCTGGAACACCTATGACATCTTCCCCAAATGCCACAAAAATCCTCATACCCTTCTTATGAACCCTCTGATAATATCTCTATAACACATTCCTATAAACGGCTCCAAAATGACAATCTAGGGTAGATCTCTCACTACCGAAGAATTCCCTGCTAGCTAGGGATGAGTATTTCACCACTAAAGCTAGGGTTCTGTGGGATTTCAATCCACAAGATGTAGACTTGAAAACAATAGTTGCATGTGAAGGAGAATAATTATTTATGCCAAAAGTCCTTTTTCTTTCTTCCCCATCTCCTTGTATACTTCTCTAAGGAAAAAGATACCCAATAAACCCAGTCACATTTTCTCTTGGAAGGGTTAATAAAATAAAGGTAACTTAAGTTACTTTTCCCTTTTTAGTTTTCATGGTCGAAAGGTGACCCTCAATGCAAAATTATAATATTACGTGTCATGTGGCCCCTTCGTAAGGACAAAACATAATATCTAGTCCCTCCAAAACACTTTATGCTTATGTCAATGAATAAATATAACAAAATGGACTAGATATTCATACCCAAAAGCTTCCCGTGTCCCTAGCCCCTAGGGTATGACCAAGGCCTAGACTCGAATTGGCCCTTAGGCCTTAGTCATAGGAAAAGGGGACATTACAATCCTCCCTTCCCGAGAAATGCTTGACCCCAAACATTATCCTTTCATGCTACAGGAGATGAAAACCATGCTATAAGTTTCTCCACCTCACCCTGCCATCAACCAAAGATCGGTGTAATCGAAGCAACCAAGAAACGCCATGCAGTCATCATGACTTCCATATTGTATCGAGAGAAATTTTTTTCGTGAAGTATAAAGATACCCAAAATTACTCTCCTTTGGCACCCACATCGGGATTTCCAATCTCTCAATCCTTTCCACTTTTATGCCATATTCCTAGGACTCATCACTATCTCTCTGCTCAACTCTTGGGTATGAAAGCCCACCACTGAATCTTATAGAGTTCCTTGGATAAACATGTGAAATAACCTTTATATGCAAAAAGTGTGTAAACTCTCCCACATGACCCATATTGCTGTGAGATTACAACTCCTCATAATGTATCTCAATGTGTCCCATAGGGGGAAAACCCCAAGATTCCAAAGTACATGGTCAACCTGAAAATGTTAACTCCACATAGTTCACATCCTGTGATTAGTGATGACCTACTAAATAACCACATAACTGAGTTAACTCCATCTCTCCTTGACTAGCACATGGGTGAAATTCCCACCATGCCTAGAAGCGGTAAAATACAAAGGACTGCTATCCCATGGTGACTCAGAACATGATGAACTTGTAAGCTCCAATTTTTTATAACGAAAAACCGTACATCCTTGTATGAAGTTGGGGATATCCTCCCTCAACCCATGCCATCTGAACCTCTCTGATATGAGCCTATAGGTCTCATCAAAGCTCAGGTGTCTGGTCATGAAAGAACAATGCACATGTCACAATATCTCCATCCTCAACCCTGAGTATAAAACAAGGTATAATCTATCATGATAGAATATCATCTCATCCTCCAATCTATAGGTTTCATCCTATATGTGACCATCAAGAATCTCACAAGTGTGTCAGTTCTTGGAGTGCTCAACAAGAAAATGAGATCTCTAGTCTACCGACCCCTTAGATAACCAACATAATGATAAACTCAGATGATCTAAACCTATAACCCAAATCTTTGTAACTGTCTCATGTGTAAAATTGTTGGTCACATCCACATCCATCATACTCCACATCGATCCGTAATAGTAAAAATCCTCACCATGTCGGAACGTCCTGTACATCCTCTCATCTATAACCACCCTAGGTGCTCATGTAGATAATCCCCTCGAAATCACATTCCTACCCTCGGACTTAAACATTAGCTCTATAATCTAAATGTTAGTTTGAGACTCAAAAAGAGAGTGAAACCACTACACTCCCAACACTATGTTGGTCACTCCCATACCAAAAATGTGGAAATAATCAATAATTGTATAGTTACCCATCGTGATGCTCACTGGGGGAACCCGTCGTGTGCACCTCATAGACTCTCCATTGGCTACAACCCCATTGAAGCCCTCAAAATCCTCTATCTGTAATCCTCACCTCTCAACCAATGAGGCATCAATACTAGTTGTGGGTTTCCCCACTATCAATGAGTACCCCAACTTGTTGACCCTGTATAACTCCTCTAATCCTAAATTCCTTATACATCAGAGTACTAGTCAATGTGGCTATAATCTCCCGAGGAAAATTCTCCTCCTCCTGCCCCACATTAGCACTATCCAACGCAACCCTATCTCCATCATCCATCTCACGAGTCTCTAACTCCTCACTTTTGTCACCCTCACTCTCCTTGAATACCTTAATGAATTGGGCCTTTGAAACATAGTTTCTTTCTCGTTAACTCATATCTTTCCTCACGAGAAATGATTGGATTCTTAGCCACCTCCTATCTCCATAGAGGATCCTTCTATTGAAATTTGTCTAATTCAATTGGAGGTTCCCTTTGCTAAACGCGAGGTGGAACCCTCGACTTTGGAGTGGATAAGTCCAAGTTTTGAGCTCTCCTAACAAACTTGTGCAAAGAAGAAGGTTCAAATGCCTTCACAAAACCAAAGTGAGAGCACTAGTCAAACCTACTATGAATAGTGAAATCAACCCCATTTCCATGACATCAGGTACCATGACTAATAATCTTTGAAAATATGTGATGTATTGATCCAGGGGACCGGTTTGTCTCAAATGAGTCAACTCACTGAAATACCTGTCAGGGTCCCTCCTATCAAATTTGCTCACTAGCCTTTACCGAACTTTGCATAAGTAGTAATGTGTATGTGTCCCTATGTAATTGACCAATGATGCCACCAATCATGAGTGTCTCCATCGAGATGTAAGATTGCAAACTTAATTGAATCTTACTCACACATAGGATTCAATTCAAAGTATGTCTTCAACTTTTGAACCCGAGACTGTGCAATACACTTCTTAGAACCATCAAAGTGTGGAATGGAAATTTGTCCCAATCTCATCTAACTCTGATAGCTGTATCTAATGATCTCTCTTGGGTCTACTACCAATATTCATTTTGCAATATTCTTGGAATGGCATGTTGTTATTAAAGACCTCACTCAAGGTTTGGTACCTCTCCCAACAAGACTCCTCATCCAAAATATCTACTGCTTGTTGTACCTATGAAACTTTCGGATCCTTCAAGAAAGATGGTTCATGAAGCCCCAAATGTCTGACAGAAGAATGGGTAGGCCCTTACCCTGAATGTCCACTCTCACCCCTTTGACACTATTGTCCCATATTGCTATTTTCTCCTCTCATTATGAATTCTGTTATACACAGTCCAGCAGGATGAAGATGATTAGAAAATATTCTCTTACCCTTTTTAGCAATCAGAAAACCAATGCTAGTACCTTGAGAGGTACTCTACCTTCTTGCACCAGAGTCTCGAATGAAGATATCATGCTTGCCAACACTTGTAATCCCAAAAGACACATTTGAATTCCTTCTTTTTCTTATGAAACCAGTCACAAAGTTTTCAAAATTAGAATTGATAGTTTTGGATGATTACCACATATTACCGAGGAACTCGTACCTTATAATGCCCATGAACCCTTGTATCATGTAAGGTCTTCTATATTTTCTTCTCTTGTATCTCCTCATAAAGAAGATCATCACTCTTTTTCTTCATGATGAATTGACTTTGATGTACCAAATTCTTAGCATTGTTATCGACAATAAAGGCTGAATACCATAATGATAAAACTGTTGTAATGATATAGGATGAAAAGAATGAAAAAATTTTGTGCTACTACTAACCTCCTTATAAAGAATATCATCAAAAGGTTCACCTTCTATTGCTGATTTAGAAACCACCAAAACACCATCCCTTAAAGTATCCTCATCAAGATTGGTCTCTAAAATGACTTGACTTTTCTACCACAAATCCACGAGCATTATGGTGTACAATGGGCTGAAATTCTTCCTAAATCATATTATCATGAGTTGTTAGTTTGGAAATTGCAACAATGTGCAATTCCACACAAGTGTCCATGTGAGGCTCCTCCTCGTGTGCCAGTTGCTCCATAGAGTCTTCTTTTGTGGGTGTAGAATTCCTTGCATCATTTTCCCACATATTTTCCTTAAACTCGTGTAAGTGTTGTCTTACTTGAGTGGTTATTAATCTAGCAGCTCTAGCTCTGTTATTCCATTCCTCACACGTTTAAGAGTTTCCATTACATCCTCCTTGCCTACATATACAAATTTCTTCTCTGAGATGGAATAATTTCTTTAATAAGAAAAGTTTCACTAATGTAATTATTTTTCTCAATGGAAATCATACCTTTTTCTCTAGAATCTTCTTCTTCCTAAAATGAGTTCTTTTTTAATTAGGGTAGCTACATATGATGACCTTGCTTGGGATTTTACGAATATTCATCATGCAATAATCGGAAATGGCATATTATCTCTAAAACCCTTACTCAAAAATTGATATTTCCTCCAACAAGAATCATCATCAATCACCTCTATTGGCCGCCCTTTTTCACTGTTCTCACCATTTTCGATATTGTCCCTAGATCTTCTTTGATTCAAATTCTGAGTGAGTTGGCTCAAATAAAGGTTAGTGGCTTCCTGTTGTTTCACCATGTTGGTGAACATTTTCTTCATAAAACCCACATTGAGATCTTTCCAAACTACCATATTTAACCCACACATGCTGGAGGAACAACAACTATGATAACACTAAAATATCCCTTATGGGATACCACTTACAAATGCAAAAAATATTGAAAATTTGCAGCCAAATAAAATACTGATTTTTATAGTTTTTTATAGTAAGGACAACGAATTAAAGAAAATTAATATCTCCTAAAATATTCACTCAAATTACTTGAAAATTTAAAGAGGGATTTCTAATATTATAGAGGACATAATAAAACTATTTTTGGAGTTTTACAGAAATTAAAATGCTTCCAAAAAAATCGCAGCGTGCCCTAGACTTGGAGAACCTCAGAGGTTTGTAACTCTTCAAATACAAGAGAAAAAATTATGAGACTTTGGATATGACATTAACAAATATAGGAAATGGCATTTCAACCTTTAGATATGAAAATGGATAACTAGAAAACCCTCCAATTAAAGCATGTAGGTTGCCTCGCTTGGGGAATGGTGGGAAACTAATGGAGACGCATTCAAAGTGATGTTAATCCCTACCCAAATGGTTGCCATAAATATTATATGGAACCCCTTTTATATCTTCCCCAAATGCCCTAAAAATCTTCAAACCCTTCCTCTAAAACCTTTGATAATATCTTTGTAACACAGTCCTGTAAGTTGCTCCAAAATGACAAGCTAGGGTAGATCTCTCACTACGAAGAATGCCCCGCTAGCTAGGGATGGGTGTCTCACAACTAAAGTAGGGTTCCTAAGGGATTTCACTCCATAAGCTGTAGACTTGCAAACAATAGTTGTGCATGAAGGAGAATAATTTTTATGCCAAAAGTCCCTTTTTCTTTCTTCCCCAGCCCCTTATATACTTCTCCAAGGAAAAAGAGCCCCAATAAACCCCAATCGCATTTTTCCCTTGGAAGGGTCAATAAAATAAAATTAACTTAAGTTAATTTTCCCCTTTTTAGTTTTTATTGTCCAAAAGTGACCCTCAATGCAAAATTAGAATATTACATGTCATGTGGCCCCTTCCTAAGGATAAAACATAATATTTAGTCCCTCCAAAACACTTTATGCTTATGTCAATAAAGAAATATAACAAAATGGACTAGATATACATACCCAAAAGCTCGCCGCATCCCTAGCCCCTAGGGTATGACCAAGGCCTAGACTCGAATTGGCCCTTCGGCCTTTGGCGTAGGATAAGGGGACATTAAAAGCTATAACCACATAGGTAGCACTAAACAGCCAGAACCCATCAAAGACAATCTACTTTTCTCTTGACAAGACACCACATAGAATGAAACTATAGTACATAGTTATAGTTCAAGACAACCCATTGTGAACATCTTCTGAAGGTTATTTATTTTACATAAACACGTTCTTCAAACTTTATCATACATTATGGTAGATTCAGGTTTGATTTGAGAAAATTCTTCTTACAAGGGTTATAATAATTTCTTTCACACTTAGAGACATTAGGCTTGGGTAAAACTTTTACGGAAGAGCATCATCTTTAATGTGATAATTATTGGATTTATCAGTTATTAGGTTAACACTACTGAAGGAGATGGGGTGAACCAATCCCCACAAGGTTATCATAAACCAACACAAGCTACAGATACTATATTTAGACCTCCCTTGCACAAGACGATGAGCGTAAGGTCCAACTGAAGTGGAGTTCCATAAGGTTTAAGAACAACAACCTCCTTTTGCAAGAATCAAATATAACCACGCTTAAGAGAAAATTACAATATACTATGGCAAGATTTAACATGAGAAGGTCAATTTATTTCCTCATCATGATCTCTTTAGTTATTAACCGATCTTTTAATGAGACTTAAGAGTTCAACTGGATTTGGGTAAAAGCTTCATTTAGCATTCTCTTGATTAAGTTCACTAAAGGAGGCACAAGGGGTTCCCAAAATGGAAGCATTAGACTTAAAGTGTTCTTGTTCAAACTCCCCTACTAACTAAGACATAACTATAAACCCAAAAACCAACAATGATTTTTTTTAGAATACTTATTGTTTCATAACCAAGACATTAAATTTTAATTTGTATCTTAAGGTTAGCGAGGGTAGATTATTTTACACTGGTAGATAACCACTTTGTTTCCAATTAAAGACTCTTAATTTTATCAACCAAGTATAACTTCATTATTATCTTATTTATTAATTCATCTATGTATTCAATTTATTTCATTATTTTGATTATCTTTAGAAAAGGATTCCCAACCACTAAAACATGCCTAGAATAACATTGGTACTGATACCATTAAGGATTATTAAACATGAAATTTTTATGAGCTGAAAGAAGAAATCACCATTACTCATCGAGAAAACAAAACATGGTTATAAAATTTCAACTCAATATGCCTCACAATCCAAAGATGTTAAAAGATTCGATTGAATTTGAATGAGAAAAAGAAGGTAACAAAATTAGACAAGCCACGCTACAACATTTTCATGACTGCTTGATAATCTAATAAATAAAATACAAATAACGGGGTGATGATCGATTTTTATTCCTCACATAGATAATTCCAAGTTTTTCTACAAAAGGACAAGATAAATTTATTTCACAAATACCAAAAATCCAAGGAAAGAGGCATTCCAAACTCCATAACAATCATCATTGCAAGAATTACAACACATTTGACTTTCGTACAAGGAATCATTAAAAACTCGATGATACCTTCACAAATCTTTCCTTTATCAACATGCACAAGCCATCTACACAAGTATTAACTCGAGTCAGTTCACGAGAATTGAGCATTTTAAGACTACACATTACAATAGTAAGCTAAAATTTAACAATACCATCAAAGGAATGTTCTAAATCAAGAATGGATCAAAGTGCAACTCACTTATCAAAATTCTTCACACGAGAAAGAGATTTATACCAGCCACCAAGGAGGAAGCCAAAAATTCAAGTACGAATGATATCTCAATAGTCAAGGCAAGGCATTGTAGTTTAGAAAAACAAGGTCAATATTATTGGGATTTCAATCATGTAATCTATGGATCACGTGATTGAAATCTAATACTCATTTCATCCATCTTAAAGAAAAATTTAGGAGTCAAAAGCGTACTAACTACAACCATAGATGTGAAACAAAACAAAGTTATTCAATCCTTCTAGAAGGAAGGTTTCATAAAAATATGGGTTTGTTACACTCTAAAAAAACAACTATAGTTTAAGTTTTAATCAAGGAGTTTACCACTTCCTCCTTACATGATCTCTTAAAAGTAGTACGTGTTAACATAATCAAATCATCTCTTTAAAATCATACAAATGAGACAGAAGAGGGCCATTATTCTACAAAAACCTCATCATAATCATCAATTTCTCTAAATAATATAAAGGAAGGGTAACCCCAAAAGTCATTAATAATTTTTACAAATTTTTGACAATATAATATATATTTGAAAACTGATTACCTTAAATGAGGTCACAAATGGGACATTTAGTAACCAAGTCTGAAATATAAGACATTTGAGTTCAAAAAAAAGGGGTATGATACATGGCAGGAAATACACCATCGATACCCCATTCTCTACAATACCTTACCACAAGTTATGACCCATAAAAAAACAACACATAACCATCTGAGGTGGTTACCCGATATAATCATGATTGAAAAAAATCCAACAGTTTTGAGTCAACGGTGAAGTGAATAAAATATTAACAATCCACATGGCCCTTTGAAATAAGGAAAGTGTTTACCAGACACTTGATACCATTAGCCATGAGGGAAAGGGATATTGGACAACATTAGATTGAACAATATATTCCTAGCTGAATTTAGAAGTAGAAAACCTTAATATACATTAGTACAAAATCTCATGGTTCTCCCCTTTCTTCCAATACTATAGAGAGTAGCTCTTTGTTCTAATATGTTGACAAGGCACATAATGGAATACTCTTGAAACACATTTGAACAGAAACCCTGAGTTTTCCTTTTATTCTATTGTTATAGAGAATGATATTCCATACTAAAGGCATTATAGATGTTCATCATTATTAAGGTAAATCTATGTTTCCTCAATCGAAAGAAAAAAACATGAATTGAGAACAAGGGTATCCACTTGATATCCTGAGATGGGAAAACATACTACCTACCCAAAGAAAGTTTCCTAGAGATCTCTTCTTAAACCCATATGGTAACAACGTACATCGATGTATGTGTATATATACACATTTTCAAACTCGCAAGACACTCCCTAACTTCCCTTACGAGAAAAATATTATTGCACATTTGTATCAAGTAACAAATATAAAGGAATTCCTTTACTCACATCAAGTGATTTGGATGAACGTGGATCGAATAAGATAACGGATTCCCATTAAACCCATAGGGGTTTGGTGTAAAATGTTTATAAAGTCTGATACAACAAAATGACTTGTAAAGGTAAAACAATAAAAATAGAATACCGCATTAGCAAGAAAACAAAATGAAAGATACACCCATTATCTCAACAAGTTATAATGGATAACTAACACCGGTATTGGCACAATATCACACTACTTAAAGCATTTGGTTATGACCCAGTTTTAACCAAATAATTTGCATAAGGTAATAATAGAAACCTAGAAGAATATTTCCCCTTTAATTCATTTAGAACAATAAATTACAAACTTTCATAGTTATTAACATAACCATTGAAAAGATTTCATGCCCATATTTTGTTTCCTCCCTCAAATGTTATCCCATTTCCAAATATGAAATTGAAAAGCCATTAAAGGGAAAAAAAGTGTTAGAAGGATGACCACTACCAATTCACATTGAAAGAATTAAAGAAGGTTAGAAATTCCAGACCCACACTTGTAACTAATACATGTTGCTTCCCACAAGGTGATATCATAAATTTTTTAAAGTGAGGTAAGAAAGAAAGTGGCACCCAACAGAGGTAAAAGACATTAAGATAAAGCCACACAAATCAATAACCAAGACATTGCTAAGATGGTGAGGGGGCTAAGATGTGGAAGGAAATTAAGTTTTCATTAATTCATGATCCCTATCAAAGCATGTGCCACCACATACCTTCCTTTACTTCCACGCAAAACACTACTTTTAAGATTTATATATATATATATATATATATATATATATATTTTAAAAAGAATTCTATTTGAACTTTTAACAAATGTTACTACGAAATTGAAAAAAAATCAACCCACGATGATCAGAAAGAAATATGAAAGTCCTCACAAGGCATTACAAAATTCCTCCAGAAAAGGTAAATGCATTAGTGACAGAAACAAGGTGGTATAACGGAAGGAAAGGAGTTGACTTTACTTCGAACGGGGATCACAAGCACAAATGGATATGAGGTATGCCTTGGATCACTGAAATTGATCCAAGGCATGACCGTATCAAACAAAAAACAACAAGGAATGAGGTACGAGTAACGAATTCGGTTACTACGGTAACTTTCCCATAGCGCCAAAAGCTGCACCTACACCAATTACTTGGGTTCACAAGAAAAGCTTGAAACTCGACAAAGGGTTACAAAACGAAAGGCAACGCTAACAATGAGGTTCCATGGCAAGGAAAGGAGTCTACACTGAATGGGGTATTACATTTTCCTCCCCTAAAAAGGGCATCGTCCCGATCCAAGAAAAAAAAAATATTGAAGGCAAGAAAAGGTGATACGTTGAAGAACAAATAAAGGTGAAAGTGCACCCTAAAGTTTAAAAAAATTAGTCGTTAAAGCACGGCCACAAGGTAGCCTTAGAAACATTTTGGAAGACTTTTAGCTTTCAAATTTCTATGAAGATTGGTCATTTTCTTGTACTACATTATTTAATTAGTCTCTTTCTATTTACATTATTCTTAATTCAAGTCCTTTAAAATTTCATTGTTACAATTTTTTTATTTTTTTGTTCATTCTTGTGGGTGCCCAACATGAATTGCTATCACAACACCCTACCAACATCATACAAAAACACTACAAATTCACAAGCATACAAGTATATACTTGATGAAGGTACCACACCACAAGAGATTAGTTAATTTATGGAAGGGAACATGCATGGTCCACATAACATAGTTCTTGTCACACATCTAATACTGATGTATAGAATACTAAAAAAAAGTGTACTACAAAAACCTGATACCAAGTGTAATACAACTACCTTGAATTTCCACAATTCCATAGATGAAGATTGTACATAACTAAAGAAATAACTATATGTACATAGGATCAACAAGGGTATGAATGCCATATCCACAACATCACAAAAGAAACCCAACTAAAATGAGTAACACATACATCATAACACCACAACCCAAAACATCATAAAAAATTTGTATTCCTCCCAAAGAATCAACCACACACACACAAATATCTTATGCCTAGCTCAAGTCTCTTATGCCTCCCTCAAGGAGGCTAGTCTCCCTATGTCCCTATGCACATAGAGTCCGGACACCCCTAGCCCAAGTGACATAATAACTCATGGCTCAACCACCCTCTCATTATCTATAACTCCTTATTACGTACCCCATATAATGAAGTAGGTCCACAGGTATAACCATCCCATGGTGCATCCCATGACCCTAATCCACACATCACGATAATAGAACCAACATAATAATCTGATCCAAATGCCAAGTGGAAAAGTACAAGCCTTGGGAAAGGTGGTAAAATCTTAAAATTTAAAAGAAGGTCCAAAATGAAGCAAATCAATTGTCCAAATAGCCATAGTTAGTTCAAAATCTACATGTTAGTACGCAAACCAAGGAAATGCCCAAAATGTAAAACATGGCAATCAAAAAAACTGCCGGTCCTTGCGAAATAACATAAAAAGTTCAATTTATGAATAAAATACATATATAAGAATAGAAAATTACAATGATTATGTGGCTTTATCCGTCAATAAGGGGTACTCAACGAGTTGTTGGCACTTGGAACATTGAGCCTTATCTCATAAAATTACATACCAATAATAAAAGCTGTCATCATCTCAATCCGAATCAACCCGTCACCATTTCGACAAGGCTAAACACAGCCATAGGTTACGTTCATACAACAACCAAAGAGGAGCATAGGCCATCATTTACGAACCTAAGGTCAGCCTGAGTTACTAGCCCATGGTAACATCTCGTCACTCTAAACATAGCCTTTTACCAATTTCCCTAGGTTCGGTTATCGTAAGGTTCACAACATAACATGCAACTACATCACTAACACAATGGTGTTTCACACACATTAATCATATCACCTTCATAAGGTATATATATAGGGTATATCACATACATTATAGGCACAATTATAGCATACCACATCACATCATGCTGCACCTAAAGTGTAATCACCATACGATAGGGATCATATACTCACCATATGTCCCTAAATCATGACATGAATCATTACATATCACATGAATTACAATTATGATGAGCACAATTACAACATACAGTCAATTGCCATAAAACATGGGAACCCACACATTTCTATACAAATAATAGTGAAATCATTAAGAAATCTAGTTTACTACAAAACAACCTTGACAAACAACATATCAACACACCCACACATTAGAAATGCCAAAAGGATCCAACACTCCAAAATTAGCAGTCACATTCCTTTCACACACAAAACAAGATGGTACATCACACTTGAATTCTTATTGAATTTGTGAAAAAAGAGAGAGAATACTCTTATCTCTAACACATCCACATGCCAATAGTCACGCACTAAGTGACATACATAACATGTATGCTCACAAAATCATAATTATGACATATTTAACATCACACTTAAATCACATTACTCTTCCAATCACTTTGCCACCACCACCATCGCGCGCAACACCATCAAAACTCCAATCTGTCCCTAGAGGTTCCAGAGTATGAACCTCCACTTTGATACCAAGTGTAACACCCACTATTTCAAGAACAAAAGAAAACAAAGAAATATATAGGATAATATTTTTTGACTTGTTAGAAGTATAGAATGACATTACAGGAGGACACAAAGGTTACAACTAACTCTTTGAACAACCTGACATAACTATAACCATATAGGTAACACGGAACATCCAACATCCATCAAGGACAATTTGATTTTCTCTTGACAAGACACCAAAAAGAACCCAACTACAGTACATAGTTACAGTTCAGGACAACCCATTGTGAACATCTTCTTAAGGTTATTTATTTTATAGAAACACTCCCTTAAAAATATATCTTACGTTATGGGAGATTCGGGTTTGATTTGAGAAAATTCTTCTTACAAGGGTTAGAATCCTTTCTTTTACACTTAGAGACATTAGGCTTGGGTAAAAATTTCTAAAAGAGGATCATCTTTAATGCGACAATTATTGGATTGATCGGTTATTAGCTGGTTAACAGATCAAGGAGGTGGGGTGAACCAATCCCCACAAGGTTATCATAAACCAACACAAGATACGAAACTTGATTTAGACCTCCCTTGCATAAGGTCCAAATGAAGTGGAGTGCCATAAGGTTTTAGAACAACAACCTCCTTGTGTCGAATTAACTATAACCACTCTTAAGAGAATTTTACAATATACTATGGAAAGATTTAAATTGAGGTCAATTTATTTCCTCATCATGATCTCTTTCGTTATTAACTAGTCTTTTAATGAGACTTAAGATTTCAAATGGACTTGGGTAAAAGATTCATTTAGCATTCTCTTGATTGAGTTTGCTAAAGGAGGCACAAGGGGTTCCCAAAATGGAAGCATTAAACTTAAGGTAATCTTGTTCAAACTGCCCTACTAACTAAGACATAACTATAACCCCAAAAACTAACAATGATTTTACTTTTTTTTAGAATACTTATCATTTCACAACCAACACACTAAAGTTTAATTCATAGCTTAAGGTTAATGAGGTAGATTCTCTTACACAATTAGAAAACCACTTTCTTTCCAATTAAAGACTCTTAACTTTATCAACCAAGTATAACCTCATTATTATCTTATTTATTTAATCATCTATGTATTTAATTTATTTCATTATTTTGATTATCTTTAGAAAAGGATTCCCAACCACTAAAACATTCCTAGAATACCATTGGTAACAATACCATGGAGGGTTATTAAATATGAAAGTTTTATGACCCGAAAGTAGAAATCACCATTACTCATTGAGAAAACTAAACATGGTTATAAAATTTCTACTCGACATGCCACAAAATCCAAAGGTGTAAAAATATTCGATTGAATTCGGATGAGAACAAAAAGGTAACAAAATTAGTCAAGACACACTACAACATTTTCATGACTGTAATAATATAATAAAGAAAATAAACATAATAGGGTGATGATCGAGTTTTATTCCTCATGAAAGTTAATTAAAAGTTTTCTCTTTTGTTGGTATCAAAATTTGTTCTCCCTTTCAAGCCGAGAAACAACACATATTGGAGATGGATCTTAGAGACAGATAGATCATAGTGTGTGTCATTTTTTAGCCAATGATGGGATCTAACTGGCCCTTTGTTACTCAGATTTGTGGCGAGATGGATACAACTTTAAGAGGATTTGACCTATGCTCACTACTTTAGGCCATGCCTCTTCGACCAAGGTGAGAGGACCCTTAGTGTAACTTCTGTTTGATGAAGGAGATGGAGATATCCTTCTTTTGCACAAATTCTATGAAGAGAACCTTGGGAAAATATGGTCAATACTCAATGATTTAACTATTAAGAGTTGTCATTTCTAAGCGATGGAGATAATTTCAACACGGGGCTAAGGTTATCGAAGACATTAAGAAATCCCGATTATTCGTATATTTTTGCAAGTATATTCTGTTCCTTTGTCGATACACATGGAAAACAAGGGTATTTTAGGATGGATCAATAGTTTTTAAATTATTTTGGTGGGAGATGAAGTAGGATAAAGTTTATGGGTAAGTGCAGGAAGTTGATGGACAAATATAGGGTCATCCGTGGACATCATATTGCAAATAACAACATAATATCAACTTGTAGGGATTATTAGCAATACATACACTCAAAATTAGAAAAAATTATATTAATATGAATCATAGCATCTGGAATCTAGTTTCTAAAATACTAATTTTTGTAAAAAATGGACAATATTAGCTATATTAAACACTCAAAATTCAATGACTTGGTATTTTTTAAAAAATGCCGATAAGATTATAGTCCGTTTGCCCACAATTTGGATGACCAAAAATTGATATATATTTTTTTCCTTTGGTGAGAAGTTATATGCCACTATCTATCTTGGGATGGATTTTATTTTGTATTTTTTGAGTAATATTTTATTTTTATGATTTTTTCCGTGAAAGTGGTATGAAAACATAAAGAAAACAGAGCACTTTCCATTTGCCTACCATAACTTCATCAAAAATATTGAAATCAAATAATTTTTTTTTAACATGTATATAATTTCACCACGGTTGGGATGGTATAATTTTTATCACATTCTGATAAGTGAAACAAATTTTACAGTCTTAAACGTAGACATAAACATTCACGGGAAAAAGTGTCTTAAAGACCTACTATTAGTAAAAAATTATAAAATGATATTTATCCTCTTCTATTCACTTTAAAATCAGTATTTCTACAAAGCTAATAGTCTCCCCTACACAATGGTACCATTTTTATGACATAGTTTTTACTTTTCGGCATGGTTCAAGTCCGCGGAAGACTAAATTTGATGTTTTGCTGTTTTTAATGTAAAATTTAGGATTTGATGTCCACTCAATTGTCCCCCAACTTGGTCCACTTACCCTTATTATACGAGATCTTCGGAGGGTCTCCACAACAATGAGAAACTTCAACAACAGAAAGCTTCAGAATAGTTAAGATGTTCCTTCAACCAGAAGGTGTGCTTTAATAGAGGCCCAGATCGGCACGTTTTCACATAATCTTTTAGACTCTAACACGAAGGTGTGAATTGAAAGATTCAATTAAACACTAAATTTTCTGATTAATCATGCCGAAGGTATACACGAAGACTTACGAGACAATCTTTATCAACAAATGATAGTGAATTCACTTTAAATTTTTTCATCTCATCCAAGATGAAGGATCTTCTTGAAATGAAATTTCAAATACCATTAGACTATCACGGGGATGAGATCCTATGTGACTTCACAAAATTTTTATGTAATATTGTAATAGGAACTAAAGGAACTACTTGTAGATATTTTGAAACAAAGAAGACACAAATTGCTAGAGTTTCGACACAAAATAATTTCAAATTTTGCTTAGATTCATTAGTAGGGGAAATATTCCAGAGCAATCTCAGTTCTCGTCAATGGATATATCTATGCAACTAACTTGACACGATAGAAAATCTAACACATGAGAAAATAATAGGTTATCTCATCTTTGATCTCTCACGATGACGGCTTTCTCAAAAAAATTCTTAGGTATTCAAACTCCGACCATTTTCAAGAGTATTCTCATTGCATTTATACATTTCATTCATCACAAATTTTTCCCCAAAAGAAGAATATTCGAGGCACCTTTGCTTGCTACTAATTTGCTACGTAAAGTGACATTTCACAAATTCAGATCCGAAAGCTGCCAGGTGGATCAATTCTGAAATGATCACATTTCTTGGGCCCTCGACTAATGACTAGGATGAAATGCCACAAATTTTGTACAATCCTCCTAATCATTTTGATTACGTCATGCGATAAATTCCCTTTTTAATCTTTTCTGGATACTGCTGCATTTGGATATGATAGATAATCCTTTTCTCTTTCGAGGAAACACCTTTTTTATCTTTTGTGCTTGCACTTTCATCATTTCATCCCTTTTCCCTCTCTTTCCTTTGCAATTCTGCCCCGCATCCATTTCCTCTAGTAATTCCCGTCTTTACGAGTGCCTGAGCAATTATCACTTCAAAATATTGACCTTAAAAATCCTTGGACTCATAATTTAAGTTTCAAATCCATTCAATGGCACCTTACAAATACAACAAGGAATTTCATCAAAGAACGATGAAAAATAGTGTGTATTTGTGTCTCAGGAGTCTTGAAGCAAGAATGGAGGAAAAAATAGGTGAAATGCACACAACCATTGATTCTTCCCCTTTTCCACTTTATATCACAGTATTCCATGTGTTTCCTAGGTGCAACTGAAAAGGAGAAGCACAAAGTCAAGTCCCAAATAAGTGTGAGCCTTCCACATACCCTAGGTGAAAAAAATGCCTTTTGGCATTTGAAAAGTCTTGGTGTAGAAAGGATCTAATAGAATCCTCCACATGTCTTTATGGTGCATTTTGAGATAGTCCCCAAAA
The DNA here is from genome assembly GCA_018340775.1 of Taxus wallichiana var. yunnanensis. Taxonomy (NCBI): domain Eukaryota; kingdom Viridiplantae; phylum Streptophyta; class Pinopsida; order Cupressales; family Taxaceae; genus Taxus; species Taxus wallichiana. The sequence goes on from CM031241.1 coordinate 178,629,720, forward strand.
GTAGAGATTGAAAACAAGTGTGGGCTCAACACTGTCTCGGTCTAGTAGATTCCATTTAAGAAGTTGAAGGATAAGCAAAAGGCGCCAAGTGTTTAGGGTCCACGAATTTTTTTCTTTAACGTTGATAATTACAAGCAAAGGGTAGAGTGAGTAGAAGCCTCCACGTGTCTTCATGGCATGCCTTTGAGATGGTGCCAAAGAGTGGAGACCATGAAAAAGCATTGTCTCACCACGTGTCCCAGGCCTTAGAAAATTGATTTAAAAAGTATAACTATAAAGCGGAGCCAGAAGAAGCCTTTACATGTCTCCCTGTTGCAATTGTTAAGGTGGGACCCTAAGGTAAATCCTCAAATGAGAGCCTACCCTCCATGTGTCCAAAAATTGATAGAGTTGCATCCACAACTGATAAAACTTTTAAGTATGGACAGAGTGAGCAGAGCCCCCACATGTCCCCTTGTGATCTTTTGATATGGAACCCAAAAGTGGAGACCCCAAACAAGCACGAGGCCCTCCACACATTTATGGTCCTCCAAAACTATACCAGCCGCATAAACAATTTGTTTAAGTTTGGGCAAAGCAACGAAAACCTCCACATGTCTCCTCGACGTAATTTCAAGGCCAAACCAAAAGGTGAATTTTCAAATGAGTGCCATTCCTCCACGTGGACAAGTTTTGGGTTGAAGCGATCCTTAGAGTTTTTAGAGTGGCCCACTGAGCCACACCTAACCAAAAAGGGCCACATTTCCCCGATGGTGAGATGTGAATTTGGTAGGAAAATACACACCCGTAAAACCATAAAATGCTGGAAAATCACCATTTGAGCCTAGAAATGAATCTTTCTTCAAGGAAAGAGAATTTGGAAATTTTATAAGGCTCAAATATGATCCTCGGGATACATCCAATCACGCCTCCATAGGTATTTGGGACAAAAATAAATTGGACAAAAAACATGACTGTGGAAAATGGAAGGAAAGGATTAACCCAAGTTTTACATCCAAGTTAAAGACTCTTTTAGATGGACAGAGGAATGAAAAACAAATTCTTTACCTTTAAGCAATCCTTGACCAAGTAAGGGACTAATTATGGTAAACAAATGGAGGGTAGAGTCTTCAAGCATCAATACGGGTAGATAGAAAACATGTGAGCCTACCATTTGTATAATTTCAATGACAAAGGGCGAGACTAATTTGAGCACCAACAGATACAAAAGAAAAAGACAAATTTATTTCACACTTACCAAACAATCCAAGGCAAGAGGCCTTCCAAACTCCATTACAAGACCCATTTCAAGAATTACAACACATTTGAATTTCGTGCAAGGAACCACATTAAACAACCCAATGAGACCTTCACAAATCTTTCCTTTATCAACACACACAAGCCATCGCATAGGTATTTACTTGAGTCATTCGTGAGAACTGAGCATGTTAAGACTACCCATTACAACAGTAAGCTAACATTTTACAATATCATGAAAGGAATGTTCTAATTCAAGAATGGATCAAAGCACAAATCACTAATCAAAATTCTTCACATGAGAAAGAGATTTATACCAGCCAACAAGGAGGAAGTCAAAAATTCAAGTATGAGCGATATGTCAATAGTCAAGGCAAGGCCTTATAGGTTAGAAATATAAGGTCAATATTATTAGGATTTCAATCATGTAATCTTATGGATCACGTGATTAAAATCTAATACTCAATTCATCCATCTCAAAGAAAAATTGAGGAGTCAAAATGTACTAGCTACAACCATGGATGCAAAATAAAACAAAGTTATTCAATCCTTCTAGGAGGGAGGTTTCATAGCAATATGGGTTGGTTGCCCTCAAAAAAAAAAACTATACTCTCGGTTTTAATCAAGGAGTTAACCACTTCCTCCTTACGGGATCTCTTTAAAGTATTACTTGTTAACATAATCAAATCCACTCTTCAAAAGAATATAAATGAGACATAAAAGGGAAAATATTCTACCAAAAATCTCATCATAATTGTCAATTTCTCTAAATAATATGAAGGAAGGGTAACCCCAAAAGTCATTAATATTTTTACAAATTTTCGACAATATCATATATATTTGAAAATTTATTTCCCTAAACAAAGCCACAAAATGTGACATTTAGTAACATATGAGGCCAGAATATGTTCGTTGAATGTACAATAAATGATATCATCTTACTCTCCTATTTATTAAGTTTGAATACATTTTGTGACTTTTGTTTGATCTGATAGAAGTTAGGATGTAATCATCCATCTTTTGTTGATTATTATTCTAACGTTTAAAAGATCTGTAACTCCTAACAAAGTGTTTTAGAAACTAAGTTTTATAATAAAATAGGTCACAATCAAGCGGAAGAACAAATATGAAGTGGATTGCTTGTTTTTGGAAGCATTGGAATCAATATGGTTTAGTACGAAACTACGCAATTAGTTTACGGAACTCCTCAATGCGATTACGATTTCTATCACTTAGTTCGAATTATCATACTTAGTTCCAGGAACTCCTGAGATAGTGCAAAATTTCTCTCAATTAGACCTAGAATGATTTCCTTTAGTTCTAGAACTCTTCTAAAGTTCCAATTTAACATCTATTATGGGCACGATTAAGTTCCATCGTATCAGTGGAACAATTATGGCCATAAATGCACCCCTGGAAGAAGTATATATATAGACACTGAACATATATCGATATAGGAATATAGATATAGAACAGGAGATAGATATAGATTGATATACATAGATCCAACACATTTTTGTAATGCAGAACATTTTATCAATAAAATAGCCATTTCTATTTTGAGAGAAATTAAGTTGTCCAATCTTATTTCAAGGAGGAAGGGCCCACTCCTCCAAGAACCAGGATCCTCATTTTTATTAGTATTTATATCTCTAGAGCAAATAGTTTATGTCTGTTAATTATGTATTTCTTTCAATTCCCTAAGTTGAAATGTGTTGTAGACTTGTCCAGTGCAGGTGTTTTAGATTAAGCTCATATTTCTTTACAATCATGTTTCCAGGGCATTCTTAATTGTGTGTTCATTTCTTTAATGTTCATTTCTAGTAATTCCTTTATGTAAAGTGTGTTTACTTCAAAGGAAAATTGTGTTTTATTTCCAACAATTAATTTTTGTAAAGTTTGTTTACTTCCCATAGGTTTTCATATTGTGATTCCAATAAGCTTTTTAACCAAGAAGTCCTTAAGACATTGAAAAGATCCTCCAAAAATACAAAATACCTATAATCAATTACTACATTGCTAAGATTCTTCTTATTGCATATAGATTTAGACACACACCTGGTTTGAAGATGACATCAAAAGAAAGTTGATTAAATGAAGGGAATAATGACACCCATCATTTTTAGCACCGTTTCTGGGGACTCACTAGTTATAATTTTCTAATTAGGTGTCAACAAGAGCAACAATCATACATTTAGTAATTGAAGTAATCTTCCCTAAGCTATCACAAAATTTATGAGTAGAGCAAGAGACTCCAAGGCATATTTCTCCCAAAAATATCTAAACAAGAATTAACATCATCCTCTACTTTAAATAAGTAAGTTGACCAAGAATTGGAGGCACCGGTATCCTCTGTAAGACAAGAAGTAGAATTTCCGCCTTTAGAATTCTTTGATCAATCTCCTGAAGGAAATGGAAATTTTAGGAGAAGGATTATTTCTCAAGATCCATTTAGGGTAAGTTTTGTTTCTGAATTGAGTAGTCAACCTCGTACTCTTGATTTTTCACCTTCCCCAAAGCAGATCACATACCACATTGATTGGGAGAAAAGTTTAGAAAATACTTCAAAAATGGCACGAGAAGCTGAAAGGGAACTTGATAGGACCTTTACTTATCCAATTAAATTGGATGATGATGATACACCAATGAAAAATATTTCACCTACAAATTTACCCACATTTAGAGGGATTTCATTTGAAGACCATGAAAAATTATATTTGAGTGTAAGGTACTATGTTAGACCTATGACTACAAAACAGATAATCAGAAACTCAAGTTGTTTCCATCCACTTTGAAGGATGCAACAATGAGGTGGTTCATGGGATTAGCATCCAACTCTATTACCACTTGGGCACAAATGGAAACTACCTTCCTAGACAAATATCAAGATTACTATAGAGGGAGAAATATGAAGGAAGAGTTTTTCAAAATCAAGCAGGAGGAGGATGAGAATATAGAAGATTATTTGGCAGATTCCTCTTTGTAAGTAAAAGGTGTGGATTTTTACTTCAAGAGGAGTTAAGTAAAACCATTTTTATTAAAGGTTTGGATGATGAATCTAGGGAAGATATTAACTTGATAGGAGGTGGAAACATTGATCAATTAAGGATAAATGAAATTAAATATGTTTGTAGAAGCTATTCCAGAACAAGGATTGGACCTAAGAAGGGAAAATCAATGAAAATTTTGAATCCATATATGAAAAAAATAATGGATGAATTAGTAAAATTTAAAATAGACATTTTAGTTCAATTAACCTCTATTAGGGATGGATTACGAGCTTAAGAAAATGCCCAAACTGAACCATTAGCCGTGTATTATCCTAGATGCGGGAAGAAACATGTAATAATGGAATGTCCTTTAGATAAAACAAAAGTATGTCTTATATTTGAATGCGAAGAACATGATATTCATGTTTTTCTCTTCTTCCATTCCTAAGGAATAAACTCAAACAAACTAGTACATTATCCACAACGGAAGAATTACATTTTTTCCAAAAACAACCTAGCCAAGAACAATTTATGCTAAGAACAATTCCTAATCCTTGGATGATGGCATGAGCTGCTCAAATAGTACCACAAAATTGGGGACGACCACCTTGGGCACCTCAACTAACTTGGAATCCCTAGGATTGGGAATGTCAATCTTGGTATACTCAAGGACATCAAAAACCTTAGGCTAGTCAAGGAAATCATTATGCTTGGTCAGAACCTAGATGGGGTGCTAATAACTATGCTCAAGGGAAATTATATCCTAATTAGAATCAACAATCCATAATGGGTGCCCCAACAAAAAATTCACAAACTGAAAAATGTAGTTCAAACGTAAATTCCAAAGACAACCAATAGCAAACCCAATAAACAAACAAACATCTCCTGTCTACGGAATAGAACCAGAAAAATTAGTTGATCTAAATGTTATGGATTGTAAGGATATTCAAAAAAATATGGTAAAGTCATTAACAGTCCACTGTTTTCATCACTTTGAAATGACAGAAGAAAGCTGAAACTCCTAGTCTGGTTACCCCCAAGAAAGATGAAAAATAAAGAGATAAGGAACTAGAAAGAAACTCTACTGAAACTCCATTTCCATAGAGATTTAAAGAAGCTATAGAAATCAAGGAATCTGAATTGGTGTAAGAACTGAGGAGACTCAATATGGAAATACCACTGTTATAAGCAATTAAGGACATTCCAAAATTAAACAAATTAATCAAAATGTTATGTTTGAAAAGCCTGGAAGAAAGAAGCAGTACCCCAGGACTATTAAGGTAGATGGGAAACTTGCTGATTTATTAGCAGGAAAGCTCCTACTTCCCAAATATGGAGATCCTGGAAGCCATGTTATTTCTGTCGCTATAGGGAATAAAGATAGACATAATGTTTTGGCTGATTTGGAAGCAACTATAAATGTAAGGAAAGTGGATACTCGAAAACATTACAATTAATAGGTATACAACCTACTAACACCATATTAGAGATGGCAGATCATCTGCCCAGAAAAATAGGAGTTATTGAAGATTTGATGGTTATGGTGGAGTCATGGGAATATCCAATTAACTTCCTTATATTGCATCCAAAAGGCAAAACATTAGGATATCCCATTATTTTAAGCAGACCATGGTTGGCTACTGATTTCTAGCTTAATTGATTACAGGTTAGGTGATATGAATATTTCAAATGCTAAGAGTTCTAAGAAAATTTCATTATATCCCTCTGCATGACCTTTTAGTGATAATCAAGAGTAATTATGGGTTGATAATCCTGATATTAATGAGTAAAAATTTTCTACATTGGCCATGATCACATTGTAAAATCATGTACGATAAATAGAAGATATGATTAACCCACCATTGAATTTACTCCAATCATCCTTGGAGTAGTCAGGATTAGTTTTGTAACCATCAAAATTAGTTCTAGAACCATCATGACTAGTTTCGAGACCATCATAATTAGTTCTGAAACCACAACAACAACAATTACTTGCAAATGAAGATAATTTCGCTCCGGAGGAATGAGATTTATCTTGGGGAGAGGAAGAATCTGTAGCTTCAGCTTCACATATATCAGGAGATGATGAAGGATTTCTTGAAATTAGCAATGATGAAGAATTCGACTTACAACAAGATAAATATCATAATTCTTTTTATTGTCCTTTTTCTAGTATTTTGTCTCAAGGAACTTTTGGATATTTTGCTATATATCATATGTTTTTGCCACATGCATATCCACTAAATAATTTAATGAAAATATTTCAAAAAATTAGTTCATCATACACTAGAACCAAACATGTTGAGATTCAACCGTGTAAAATTTTGAATATTAATACCTCGTTGAAGAATAATCAAGAAGCTAAATTGATGGATTTTATGAAAGATCATACTAAAGATTTTTCTTAGGATTACAATGATATGAAAGGAATCCACCCAAGTATCTTCAATCATCACATCTATCCTAAAAATTTAGACCAGTTAGGAAACCTCGAGAAGGATTAATCCAGCCTTAAGGGATATAGTCAAACAAGAAATTGAAAAAATATTACAAGTAGGTTTTATCTATCCTATCTTAGATAGCTAGTGGGTGTCTCCTCTTGTGATTGTCCCTAAGAAGAATAGAAAATGGAAAATTTGTGTTTATAGGGAACTAAACAAAGCCACATTGAGAGATTATTTTCCCTTACCATTCATAGGTCAAGTGTTAGACAACCTTCAGTGTAAACAATACTTTTCCTTCTTGGATGGTTTTAGTGCATATAAGCCAATCAAAGTTGCTCATCTGAAGATCGGGATAAACCTACATTCACATGCCCATGAGGTACCTTTTCCTACTGTGGTCTTACCATTTGGACTATATAATGATCCAACAACCTTTCAAAGAGTTTTATTAGAAATTTTTGCAGACGACAAATGACTATGTCGAGGTATTACATGGATGACTTTACTATGCATGGAAATACATTTGATGATGCCTTGAAAAATTTGGATACAGTATTGACAAGATGCGAAGCAACACCACTTGTTTCTTAGCCATGAAAAATGTTTGATGACGGTTGATGAAGGGATTGTATTAGGAGACCATATTTCAAAAAGAGGAATCTAAGTTTATCAAAACAAAATCAGAATTATTTCAGACTTACCTATTCCTTAGACCCACATTTATATCAAGTCATTTTTAGGACATGCCAGTGTACTATAGACGCTTTATCAAGGATTTTAGTAAAATTATTGCCCCCATGTTTAATTTACTTACTAAGGACTCGAATTTATTTGGGATGAAAAGTGTTAACATGCTTTTGAAGAAATTAAAGAGAAATTAATAAATTCCCCAATATTGAGAGGAACCTTTTCATATCCAAATAGATGCCTCAAATAATTCCATTGGTGCACTTTTGGGACAGAAAGATGAAGAAGAAAAAAATAATTCTATCTATTACCTTAGCTAAAATCTTACTCCCACTAAAATAAATTACACCACCACTGAAAAATAATTTCTTTCTTTGATCTAGGAAATTAATAAGTTTAGATATTACATTAAAGGGTACAAAATATTTGTAAACACATATCATTCAAGTAATTAAATATGTAATGAACCAACTAGTGGTTGGAGGTAGAATAATTATATGGTTATTGCTTTTACAAGAATTTGATATTACCATTGTGGACAATCCAGGTAAATCTAATGTGGTAGCTGATTTCTTGTCAAGACTAACCACTACATGGGAGCAAGATCCAGTCAAGGACAACTTTCCAGATGAACAATTGTTTGTTATTTTAGCTGATACACCATGGTTTGCTGATATGGAAAATTATCTTGCAACAGGGAAGTTTCCTCCTTCTTTCACCAAGAAACAAATAAAGAAGTTAATCAAAACCAGTGCACAATTCAAATGGTTAAATGGAATGCTATTTAAATGTGGTCTCTGATTTGGTTTTATGTAGGTGTGTAAGAGAAGATGAAATCTTTGACATCCTCTGGGCATGTCATGATGAACCAAGTGGAGGACACTATTCAGTGAAAAGAATAGCTCACAAGATACTTGGCACTAGTTATTATTGGCCATCTCTGTACAAATATGTGAAGAAATATATCAGGCGGTGTGATCCTTGTCAAAGGATGGGATAGCCAACCTTTACCAATGAAATGCCTCTGCAACCTCAAGTAGTGATTGAACCATTTGAGAGATGGGGGTTAGATTTTGTTGGTCACTTTAATCCTTCTTCACAAGGAAGGAACATATTCTTGTGTGTATTGATTATGTGAAAAAGTGGGCGTATGAAGTGCAAGCTTTAACAAATGCCATTGAAGAAGCGAGTTGTTGATTTCATTCAAAGCAAAAAATTATGGTAACGTTTAAAGCACAAAGGAGCATAGTTTTAGACGAGGAGCACAATTCATATCTAATATGATCCAAGATTTCATAGAGTATTATCAGATCAATCATAGGAAGTCATCTCCCTATCACCCATAATCAAATGGACAAGTTGAAGTAACGAACAGAGAATTGGAAAACATCCTTACCAAAACAATTGAAGCAGGAAGAAGAGATTGGGTAAAGAGACTACCTGAAGCTATCTGGGCTTACAATACAACTTGGAAAACTACAACAAGGTTTTCACCATATGAGTTAGTCTATGGGAAAAATCCCTTGTTGCCTATTGAGTTTGAACTACAAACATTGAGGACAGCAGTTAAGGTGGGTATTGAGTTGGATGCAGCTCAAAAGGAGAGAATCCTTCAACTCAATGAGTTGGATGAATTGAGGATGGAAGCACTTCAGCAGACAGAGATAATCCAAGATCAAAGGAAGCAATGACATGATACACATATCAAGAAAAGGAAATTCAAAGTAGGAGACTGGGCATTTTTGTTTGATTCTAAGTACCAATAATTCAAAAGCAAATTGAGAACCAGATGGTTAGGACCCTATCAGATTAAGAAAATATTTTACAATGGTTTTGTTTAGTTACTTCCCATTGATGGTAGTAAAAGAACAAACTTGGTCAATGGGCATAGGCTAAAAAATTATAGGAAGCCTCCTACTAAGGATGACATCTTGAGGAAGATTGAAGCAAATAAATAAGTTTATCATATGGAAGAACCCAGTTCTTCCAAAATGATCAAATAATCGAGGGTGGAGAATGAAAATCAGTAAATGGTGTTCTCTTCCCCCAAAAAAAAAAAAAAAAAAAAATGGAATTGAGTGAAAATAAGTAAATGGCATTCTCTTCCCCCAAAAAAATTTCTCTCAAAGATCAATTGAAAACCAACAATGGCGGTTGATCTTCTCAAATAAATGGCTAATTTAAAATAAAAATTCTTTGGAATTCTAATTGTTTTTCTAACCGTTTTCCTTTTATTTCACTTTTTAGGAATGATGAGTCATCATGATAGAGGGATTACATCATCAAGGATGGTAATTATATCTTTAACTTATTAAAGGTTAGATTAAAAGTTCACATGTGTGATTAGATTTGATTTAAAGGTTGATATGATGAGTCATCTATTGTACATCATGATTAAAAGTGAGTAATCATGAGAAAGATATTGATGGAATAAATTGGTGGCATAGTTATAATGAGTTATCATTAGTGTGGAATCAACAAAGTGAAAACTAGTTGTAGAGAAATTTCAAGGAAGAAGCAAAGTGAATTAGGCCCTGCATTCCATAGCTATAACACAAAAATTTCCGCACTTAACTTCCTCAATTCCACATGCTAAGTGAGGAGTTCTTTAGAACAACCCGCACAAGAATCAAGAAGAAAAAATTTGAATCACCTTTGTATCATGGGGATTAAAAATAAGTTGGAACCAAAGGATGATACCCAACTCATTGTAGATGAAGAAGTGGTAGCTATCTTTCACAGGTAGGATGGATGGAATTTCTGAGAAAGTTCCCCAAGTATAACGATGAATTGGTAAGAGAATTCATGAGATATTTAGAGCAATTCAGGACAAAGGTTAGAAATGTTTTCATTCCTTTTTTGTGAATACAATCAGTAATATATCTGGAGTGCCAATTATGTATGTCCCAAACCCTATCAGAGGAACACTAAAAGACCTCATTGAAACCCTACTAAAAAGGGGGAAGCTGAAACCCAATATATTTACAAGACAAAGAAAATCATAAAAGGGTTCAAAAGGGCCATCTTGCCCAAACCCTTTGTGAGTGGCATTTTGATAGTCAAGTAGTTAACCTATGATTTTAAATTTGGGTCAATAGGAAGAGAAGTTTTGAAGATCCTCATATACCTTAGATATGGAGATAAAAAACCAGAATATATCGTAAACCTTCCAGGGTTTCTTTTTCACTCCATCCATACAATGGCCCAGAGGCATTCCTAGGGTCTGGGAACAATAAGACATCATGGGTTAATTTTTTTAGTATGCCAACACCATTTTCTTTCAAAGAAAAATGGAGAAGAAATGTGGGAGAAATTTCTTGGCAAGTTTAAGAAAAGCCCGATATTCTCGGGAGAGTAATATATAGAAACCCTTTACGATCCTAAAATTAATTTTGAAATTGATGCTACTATAGAGGAAAATAAAGAACTACGTGGAGAAGAAATACAAAAAGAAGAATATCTTGAAGAAGGACTAAAACTACAGAACCTATTGTGCCTTCTAAAGAAATTCCTTCCTCTGCAGTAGCTATAGGAGAGTTAATATCTATCTTTGATAGTGACAGTTCACCTAGGAAAGAGCAAGAGGTGAAAATCAAAAGAAGCTCTAGGAGGAGACCTATTTCTGTAAATTTTAAGGCTCCTCAAAGAAGGAGAATTCATAAAATGTTTAGAGAAATTCCGGATGAGATGGAAGATCAAGAAGGGATGGAAAAGGAAGCCGGCCGATACTTTAGGCAGCATGGCCATGAATCCTCTTGGACAAAGCCAAACAAAGATATAAAAAGAAGATGAGATATTTGAGGAACAATTTTTCCAAGAGATGGGTGAATCAACAACACCATCAAATGAAGAATATGAATTGGCATCTTTGAAACAGAAAGGGAATTCCCCTATGATATAAGAATAATGCTTAACCCCTAAGGAAGCATCGGAGAAAAAAGAGAAACAACAAGTTAAAAAGGCTCTGTTTTTGTCGAGTAGAAATTCTTATTAGGGAAAAGGATGAGGATTTGAATTTTCTAAAACTTTAAATTAGAATACGAGAGAAATGGTAATTGGGGAATTAACAACTCATCTTACTAACAGGACTAACAAATTGACAAGAGTTAAACAACATATAATGAAGAAAGAGGAGGAATGTCAAAATTCCGAGAAAACATACTACTCGACAACAATCTCTTCACAAACTGAATTAACTTATTGGCCACTTAGATAGCTATGGGATGATACTTGCAGAGAACTCAGTGAAGCCAAGACATCCAATGAGGACTTGAAAAGCAAGATAGAAGAAGAAAAGAAAGCAAGAAAAGAATGGGAAGAAAAGTTTTACAAAGAAGAAAATGACAAATTTAAATATCTTGTGTAAATACAAATGGTTTACATAATGAGTGATAAATTTCTTGCATGTAGGAGCGTTCTCACGAATATAGTGTGTTTTTAGAGGAATAATTCATTCATTGGCAGTTGTCAAGGATAACATGTGGCATTCCACATGAAATAAAAGATGAACATGATTTCACAGCAACCTATTCCTTAGCCAATATAGAGCAGAAAAATCTTCACTGTGAATTGTATCTCTGTAATTTCATGTTGGAAAAGAACTCAGGTTTTATGATCAATTTATATGTAGGGGAGATCCAGCTTAATGCATTTTTTTTCAAAATTAGATTGCATGAAGCGAAAGGGAGTCGAGCATCTGTTAAAGGCTATTTCATCTAATCTCTACGTATGAGGATTCATTATGGTAAACCATACGCCTTTGCTACACATTTCAGATCCCATGCATTTGATAAAAGGTTTAAGGAACCTTATATTTCCAATTTAAAAAGAAGTATTAATGCCTTCACCTCTTATGAAGAGGAAAATTTTGAAGATATATATGAGGCATGTTTGAAAAGTTGGGAATTTCTCATAGTGGCACTGAGAAGAAGGGAAGTAATATCTCCCACAAACTTAATCTAGAGTTTGCATAGAGAAAAATCCTTATGTATGCTAATTCCTCAAATTAATGAAAAGCACAGAGGCATATGGATGGGAATGAGAACAATAACTCCACTCCTTCTCACCCCCATGTCACCATGGCAGAATAGAGAACCACAAGATCCCACTAAATTTGATGCATGGCGAGAGGAATGTAGAAGAAGGAGTGGGGTATAGTATTGTTATCCAAAATTCACCCCCAGGGTAATTTTGATAACATGCATCAGAATATTCAAGTCCCAGGCAAATTGATTGTTTCAGAGCAAAAATCAGGTTTCTAGGGTCCCTTCAGGAAATTTTCTAACTCTCCTGTCCAGGTTGAAAAGAGCAAGCTCTGAGAAAACGCAAAAAAAAGTTGCAGAAAGCAAGTAGGTTGATCCAGAAAAATTTGTGAAAATCGGCTAAGTCCTAGTCCTAGAAGCATTTGGGACAAGTGGGACAAAAAGGCGCGGATCGGCCGAAATGAGCACAGGCGGCCCCGGAAGCAATTGGGACATCTGGGACAAAAGTACGCGGCGGGCGCGAAAAGCCGATCTGGCCAAAAGAGAGAAAAAATTGGCTAACTGCTGAGAGGGTCGCCTTTGGGACAAGCGGGACAAAAAGACGCGAACCGGCCGAACCGGGTGAAATGAGTCAAGGCAGCCCGAAATAGTCTGGGACGCGTGCGGGCCAAAAGTACGCGAACCGGCCGGATCGGCCGAAATGAGAACTTTTGTCCCGGAACAGTTGGGACAAAAGGGCGCGAACCGGCCGAACCGGGTGAATTTGTCCCAGACGGTCCGAAAGCAAATGGGACATATGGGCTGCGAGTACGCGAACCGGCCGGTTCAGCCGAAATGGGAAATTTCAGCACTGTGCCAAATGGGACAAAGGGACGCGTGGGACGTGAAAATCCGAAGGAGCCGAGAGCCAACCAAATCTTGCCACGTGTCCAACGCAAAGAGGGACAAGGAAGCCCATTTCAGGCGGATCGGAGGTTTTTGTCCCAAACGGTTTGGGACATCCAGGACAAAAGATGCGAAGGGCGCGAAAGAGCCGGCAGACCCATCGACCAATCAAATCATGACACGTGTCACAGGAAGAAAAGTCAACGTTTGGTCCGGAAACTTCAAACGGCCATAACTTTTGACTCCGAGCTCCGATTTTGATAAAATTGGACTTTCTGGAACGAGCACGACGTCCTCTACGCCACAAATATATTTAAATAAAAGAAACATATTCGGCTCCAGTCAGTCAATGCTCTTTCCCGTCAAATGACAGAAAACGCCTGCCAGGCCCAAAATAGCTGCCCGCACTCAGAAGGCCATAACTTTTGCATTTCTCAACGAAATCACACAAAATTGGTACCGTTGGAATCGTGGTTCTAAGTCCGATGCACAGCAATCAAGAAATTCCATATTTTATCAGAAATTGATTGAGATTTTTAAGGAAACGTGGCCGGGTTTAGAACAGTGTTTTATTTGGTAGCTGGGAGTGCAATTAAGAGGCATGGTCATCATTCTTTCTCTGCTGCAGCACATGGGACAGTATGGGGAGCCTTTTGCAAGTAATGTATAACCATTTCACTCAATTTAATGCCTCTTACAGGTGGTTGAAGGATAGATTTCGGGATTTCCATTTTCCCTTCTCTTTTCCTTCTCATTTTTCTATAAATTGGAGTGTTGGGCTCATTGTAAAGGGGAGAGTTTTTGGGTAGCAAAGCTCTGTCAAAATTGCTTTGTGAAGCTAGTGTGTTGCAGGCCCTTGTAGTGGACTCCTTGCATGGTGATCCAGGCCCTTATCTTGTAATAGATTGAACTGTGCATATCATGAAACAATAAAATACTAGTTTGTGTATATATCTTCCCCTGCTGTGTTTCCTTGCATTCTTCTTGCCCCTTTGATCTTTCTATGAGAATATTGTGTGTATCTATTATGTTCTTGCAGGGATTCATTATCATTGTGTATGCTTGGAATATTATTGTGAATGCATTTTGCTAGATTATGGTGAACTGTCATCACCTCTTCTAGTGTGCACTTTGCCTCTGTATTTCACACATTTGGAGACTACTCTCCCACCCTCCTTTTCTGGTGTATCACCGCTTTAGTGTAGGCTTTCATTTTATGCATTCTCTCTCCCTGGTCCCTTGAAAATTTAGATTAGAACAGTTAGCTTATCCTGCATTAGAGTAGATTGTGGCAGGTAGTTTAGGAGCAAGAACCAGCTTTCTCTGGAGGTCTATCTCAAGTAGCAAGTCCCACAACTTGGAGATAGTACCCATGTTATCCAATCACACTGTGAGTTCAAATACATGCACAGGGGTGCTGTGATTCGGTGATAATAGTTCTGGCATGCCCGGTGGGACCTTAGAGGTCTTTACTTTCATTAGAACAAGATTGATGTGCACTTGTTGTAAGTTCCAGCTTTGAAGGAGCTTTAAATCGCACATTTGGCGACTCCAAAAGAGGCATAATCCGCTGGTTTCTGCAGTCCAAGCCTGGAAAATTTATGAGAAGAATACAGACCAGGTCAAGAACTAGGGAGGAAGGATTGTTTGTTTATCTGCATCTATCTCCAGGCAGAGAAAGAAGGGGAAGAAGAGCTCAAAGATCTGCATCTCCACCTAATAGAACTTTGTCTACACCTCCACCTGGTAGACCTTTTCTCGCATCAACAAGGGTTCTCAGGCCAATCAGAATGGTGCAACCACTAAATCCCTTTGTCAATTTCACTGGCAGTAGCCCACTTGCCCTCAATGCACAGAATCCAGTTCCAATTGCAGCATTGAAGAACATTCCATTTTTCACTGGAGAAAATCATACCACTCCTGGTGATCATGTCAAAGACATTGCTAATATCTATGCAATCCACGAGATAAATGAAATGGATGTGGCAGTCAAATTGCTGGTGTCTTCGTTCAAAGGGAAGGCATTGCAATGGTTCAGAGCCTTGAAGCGGTTCTATCAAAAATTGGAATCGATTGTGCATAGTTCTCCATGAGCGTTTGGAGAGAAGGGAGACAACTTGTCTATTCTAGAACAATTGACAACTATCAAGAGAGCCCCAACGAGCGGTGGTGACTTCAACTTCAGATTTCAAAAGTCTTGGGATAGGATTCCAGTGGCGGTCAAGTGCCAACAAAGAAGGTGTTTTTCTATACTATCTTAAAGCTTTGAATTCTGATATTTCTATGTTAATTCAATCTATGGGAGGCACAACCTTACCTGCTTCTTATAGCATTGCCATTAGGGCTGAAAACTGTCTTATTCAAGCTGGTAAGCTAGCTCCCAGGCCCCCAATGCCATTATACCCAAGTTTGGAGAGCCCAAGTACTAGTCAAGCACCTGTCTTAGCTCCTATTCCCACTCCTAGAAATCAAAGTTCAAATGAAGCTTCCACTTCATCTCCAAGTGCCCCAAATGAGCTTCAAGAAGTTATGAAACAATTGCAAAATTTAGGTAATGAGCTGGTCACACTCAAGAGACAGCAAGCTCAAAGTTTTAGACCTTCCTATCAGCCTCAAGCTCAACCAAATAGGCAACCATATCAACCTCAAAGACCACCCAATCCAGCTGCAAATCAGAATCAAGCAAGGCCTCCTACCAATAGACCATTTCAGCCCTATAATCCCAATGTTGCATCTGCATCCAGAGATTTGGTGCCAGTCCAAAATAACATGGCCCAAGAATATGATTGGTGTTTCCCGTGCAGTCAGCCACATAACCAATCAATGTGCTTTAACGGTGCATTAAATCAGGCCCTGATGGTGCAAACCATTGGTGGGTCACAAGAGTCCAGCCACGAAGAAGACCAGCAGCAAGGGGCACCTCAGCAAGGAACATCTCCGAATGAAACTACTCTTGTCAATTGGCAGGCTGAAGATTTCTGTGGTATGAATCAAATACCCTCTCAAAGTGTTGCAGCCAACACAAGGTCAAAGAGGAGAAATTTGGGTGAAGAACAGCCATTGGCTTCAAGTAATCCACAACCTTCTACCACTCCACAAGCCGCTGGCAAACAAACTGTAGATCCAAACATGCAAGGAGCATCCATACCAGCTCCTAAACCAACTCAGATGCCAGCTGTTGCCGCTCATTTGCAAGAAATGAATGTGCAGGCCAAGGGAAAGCAGAGGGATACTTCGTCTCCATTCAGTATCATTGATCAGATGAAGAAGACAAATGTAAACATATCCATGTGGGAGTCACTATCTATCCCAGGACAGAGAGATTTGCTACAGCTGCCATGAAGGATCGGGTCAACTTCAAATCAACAAGTCCAAGAGAAGGTGCTCACAAATGTTGCCCGGCTGAGGGAAATCATGGATCTCAAAGAAGGTAAAATGTTGAAGCCCCTCCATTTTATGTTTCATTGATCATAGGAGATAGGTTGGTACATAATTGCATGATTGACTCTGGGGCTAGTAGTTCAGTAATGCCCAAGCAAATCGCTGATCAGCTAGGACTCCAATATGAAGTCATCTCCAAGGGTGTAGTGCAATTAGATGGGACAACAGTGACAACGGTTGGAGTAATCAAAGATTTGAGCCTCTTTGCACGCATGTCCCAACGTAACAGTGTTACAGGATGTGTCAATCATAGACCTACCACCACTCTTTGCATTGTGCTTGTCAAGAGACTTCACTGCTAAGATTGGAGGCTATCTTTTGGTGGATTGGTCACACATGTTGTTTAGAACAAGATACGGAACCAAAGCCACAATCAGGTCTGAACCTATTGCAAACTTTCATATTGAGCCTTACACTCAAGCCAAATCAATACCAACTGCTCAGCGTTTGATCAAGAAGATTATCAAGCAATCGATGAAGTCGACACCAAGGTTGGAAGCATCCAGATTTGACTCTTGATGAATGGGCAAGCAAGGTGCATGCTTTTGATCCTTATCAAGAAATAGAAGAATCTGAGCTGGGAGTCTATTGTTTACATGAAGAGAATCAACCTCTCCCCAGCATCACCAAGCCAGATCATAAAGACATGAATGAAGTATGGCAATTGTTCTTTGATGGGTCAAGGAGTAGACAAGGTGCAGGAGGAGGAGCTATGCTCATTTCACCGCAAGGTATAAGGTATTACTCAGCCTTCCGTTTCCAGTTTTCCTGTTCAAACAACACAGCTGAGTATGAAGCCTTAATTCATGGATTGCACTGGGCAAGGAAGAAAGGCATCAAGAATTTACAAGTATTTGGTGATAGTGAGCTGATCGTAAACCAAGTCAAAGGGAAAAATGCTGCTAAAAATGATCTGTTGAAGAACTACAAAAATCGGGTATGGGATCTTATTGAATATTTTGAAGCTTTTAGCATCATTTCCATCCCAAGAAAAAAGAATCAAGCGTGACGATGTGGCAGCAATTGGGGCTGCGTTTGATGTTGTAGAAAGCATCAAAAGTGAGAAAACTCAGCCTCATATCAAAGTGGTTGTGAGACCAGCTGTTCCAGATAACAACACAAGTTAGCAAGTCTTCAAGAATGATCAGCAGATTGTTAATTTCCTACAAGAAGAAGCTGAGTTCTCCATGAGAAATCAAGACAAGCTGGAGCAGCAATATGGTGACCAAGTGGTGCAGCTGAGAACCAACAAATTACCAAAAGGCCTCATAACGCTGGAGTCAATCTTCAACCCGAATGATCAGTTCCGGAAGGAGAAAGCGAACATTCAAGTAAAGGGTGAAGATTCAGAACCTATCTTAGTCGACGAAGGCAAGACATTGCAAATTGGCAAAGTAAGTACCTCACAAGAGAAATCTGATTTTGTTCAGCTTTGTCAAGAATTCCCAGATGTCTTTGCTTGGACTTACAAAGATTTAAGAGGTTTCAACCCAAAGTTGGCACAACATACTATTGAGTTGGATCCAGAATCCAAGCCTGTCAGGCAAAAGCAAAGGCCAGTGAATCCCCATATTGAGCCTCTCATGAGAAAAGAGTTAAGCAAGCTCATTGAGGCCAGTATCATCTTTCCCATCAAACACTCAAGTTGGGTTGCAAATTTGGTGCCGGTAAGAAAGAGAAACGGAGAAATAAGATTGTGTGTGGACTTCCGTGATCTAAATAGAGCATCACTCAAAGATCATTATCCGCTTCCATCAATGGAACAAATATTGCAGGTTGTAGCTGGTTCAGAAAGGTTTTCATTGCTAGATGGATATTCAGGCTATAATCAGATATTGGTGAAAGAAGAAGATCAATTCAAAATGGCCTTCACTACAAAATGGGGCACATATGCTTACAAGAAGATGCCATTTGGACTGTCAAATGCCGGAGCAACATTTTAGCGAGCTATGGATATGGCGTTTAAAGGCTTGATCAACAAGATAGTGCTGGTATATCTAGATGATATCACTGTCTTCTCAAAGAATGCAAAGAGACCATCTCTTTCACCTCGACAAGTGTTTCGAGGTGTAGAAGGTTTGGAGTGTCATTGAATCCAAAGAAGTGTGTATTCTTCACACATGAAGGCAAACTTTTGGGTCACATCGTCTCTAGGGAAGGACTAACAATTGATCCTGAAAGGGTTGAAGCCATCCGAACGCTTCCATTACCACACCACAAGAAATCTCTCCAAAGCTTCTTAGGAAGGATAAACTTTGTCCGCAGATTTGTGCCTAATTTTGCCACTCTTGTGAAGCCTCTAACTATGATGTTGAAGAAGAGTCTGGCATTCAAATGGACAGCAGAAGGCAAAGAGAGTTTTGAAAACATCAAGCATGCAATATCACAAGCTCCAACTCTTATCAACCCAGATTTCTCAAAGGACTTCATGTTGTATGCATTTGGAGGATCAGATACAATCTCAGCTATCTTGACATAGCTGAATAGAGAAGGTTCAGAACAGCCCATAGCATTCTTCAGTCAAACCTTGGAAGATTACGAAATAAAGTATTCTTTCATCGAAAAGCATGTCCTTGCTGTCATCAGGAGCTTGAAGAAGTTCAGACATTTGGTCTCAAACAATAAAATTCAACTGCTGGTGTCTCATGCTGGTGTCAAGGACTTCCTCCTAAACAAGGATTTAAATGAGAAGAGAGCAGGTTGGATCACTCGGGTAATGGAATATGATATTGAAATCAAAGTTACCAAGCTTGTTCGTGGCAAAGGCTTGTGTGAGCAGCTTGCTTCCAAACAATCAGACGAGCCCAAAAGTGAAGAGGATGCTGTCCTGCTACTACAGAATGATCAAGAGCAACCAGCTGATGATGCACCCATCCCATGTTGGACTCAATACTTGGTGCATTACCTCCAAATAGGCTTATGCCCTCCAGAAGTGAGCAAAGCAAAGAGGAGATACTTCAGATTACAAGCCATTCCATATGTGCTTGTTGATGGAGTTTTGTTCAAGAAGGACATCAATGGTGTTCTATTAAGATGCATTGGAACAGGTCAAGTTGAGAAGATCTTACATGAGTTCCATGATGGGGAAGCAGGAGGCCACTTTTCTCCGCGAGTGACAGCTCTCAAAATCATGAAAGCTGGTTACTATTGGCCTACTGTGTTCAATGATTGCTACTCATGGGTCAAGAAATGCAAGAGATGTGCATTCTTCACAGGGAAAGAGAGGTTAGCAGCGCTGCCCCTTCGTCCAATTTCAGTAAATCAGCCATTCATGCAATGGGGATTGGACTTCATTGGGGTTATCAATCCGAATTCAAGTCAGGGCCACAAGTAGATACTAACAGCAACAGACTATTTCACCAAGTGGACTGAAGCAGTGGCACTCAAGGAGGCAAATGAATCTAATATCTTAGATTTCTATGAAGGGATAGTCACAAGGTTTGGTGCCCCTGCCACTATCATATCAGACAATGCATTGGCATTCCTTGGCACAAAGATCACTAAATGGGCTGTCAAGAATTGTGTGTATCTCAGCACTTCATCGAACTATTACCCTCAAGGTAATGGCCAAGCCGAGTCTACAAACAAGAACCTACTAAGAATCATCAGAAGGACTCTAGATGAAAATCAAAGAACTTGGCACGCAAAGCTCAAATCAGCTCTATGGGCTGATAGGATCACACCCAAGAGATCTACAGGAAGCTCTCCATACAAGCTTGTATATGGGAAAGAAGTAGTTCTACCTATATCGCTTGAGTTGCCAGCACTGGAACTCCAAACAGCTTGATTGAGCTGGCTGAGTTTGAACCTATGGAAATCAGGTATGCAGAGCTGATGGAATTAGAAGAAACAAGAGAGCACGCAATGCAGACCATAGAAAAGGATAAAGCATTGGTCAAAAAGAGTTTTGACAAGAAAGCTAAGGCCAGGATATTACAAACTGGAGATTTGGTACTGAAGTGGGATGCTGATCGTGCAAAACCAGGAAAGCACTCCAAGTTTGATGCCATCTAGAGTGGCCCGTACATGATCATCGAATGCAAAGGTAGCAATGCTTTCCGACTGGCTAAGTTGGATGGTGAAGAATTGCAGATCCGGTCAATGGGATCTATCTCAAACGTTGCTACTAGAAAGATAGATTTTCACCCTTGTAAATATTAATTTAGAATTTCCATTCCTCTAAGTGCTTGTGCACATTGTACTGCTGTTAGAGTAGTTTTTATTTTCCTAAGTGCTTGTGCACATGTCCTATTACTTCTAGTATGTGCATGTTTGCAGTTCATCAAGCTCCTGGAAAAGAATTTGCAGCCACAGGAAAACTAGCTCAACGAATGTTTTGATGGCTCAAGGAAACAGTTTTTCAAATTTCAGATCAGCTGAGAGGTTATCAAACAGACTCCATGCCCAATGGATTGCTTCAGGCAACTGGTCTTTTCATCTAGCAGGCAGATGCCCCGCTGAGTCGCCAAATTGTTATCCAAAATTCACCCCCCAGGGTAATTTTGATAACATGCATCAGAATATTCAAGTCCCAGGCAAATTGATTGTTTCAGAGCAAAAATAAGGTTTCTAGGGTCCCTTCAGGAAATTTTCTAACTCTCCTGTCCAGGTTGAAAAGAGAAAGCTCTGAGAAAATGCAAAAAAAAAGTTGCAGAAAGCAAGTAGGTCGATCCAGAAAAATTTGTGAAAATCGGCTAAGTCCTAGTCCTAGAAGCATTTGGAACAAGTGGGACAAAAAGGCGCGGATCGGCCGAAATGAGCACAGTGGCTGAAATGAGGGTAGATATATTTAAATAAAAGAAACATATTCGGCTCCAGTCAGTCAATGCTCTTTCCCATCAAATGACAGAAAACGCCTGCCAGGCCCAAAATAGCTGCCCGCACTCAGAAGGCCATAACTTTTGCATTTCTCAACGAAATCACACAAAATTGGTACCATTGGAATCGTGTTTCCGAGCCTGATGCACAGAAATCAAGAAATTCCATATTTGATTAGAAATTGATTGATATTTTTAAGGAAACGTGGCCGGGTTCAGAACAGTGTTTTATTTGGTAGCTGGGAGTGCAATTAAGAGGCATGGTCATCATTCTTTCTCTGCTGCAGCACATGGGACAGTATGGGGAGCCTTTTGCAAGTAATGTATAACCATTTCACTCAATTTAATGCCTCTTACAGGTGGTTGAAGGATAGATTTCGGGATTTCCATTTTCCCTTCTCTTTTCCTTCTCATTTTTCTATAAATTGGAGTGTTGGGCTCATTGTAAAGGGGAGAGTTTTTGGGTAGCAAAGCTCTGTCAAAATTGCTTTGTGAAGCCAGTGTGTTGCAGAGCCCTTGTAGTGGACTCCTTGCATGGTGATCCAGGCCCTTATCTTGTAATAGATTGAACTGTGCATATCATGAAGCAATAAAATACCAGTTTGTGGATATATCTTCCCCTGCTGTGTTTTCTTGCATTCTTCTTGCCCCTTTGATCTTTCTATGAGAATATTGTGTCTATCTATTATGTTCTTGCAGGGATTCATTATCATTGTGTATGCTTGGAATATTATTGTGAATGCATTTTGCTAGATTATGGTGAACTATCATCACCTCTTCTAGTGTGCACTTTGCCTCTGTATTTCACACATTTGGAGACTACTCTCCCACCCTCCTTTTCTGGTGTATCACCGCTTTAGTGTAGGCTTTCATTTTATGCATTCTCTCTCCCTGGTCCCTTGAAAATTTAGATTAGAACAGTTAGCTTATCCTGCATTAGAGTAGATTGTGGCAGGTAGTTTAGGAGCAAGAACCAGCTTTCTCTGGAGGTCTGTCTCAAGTAGCAAGTCCCACAACTTGGAGATAGTACCCATGTTATCCAATCACACTGTGAGTTCAAATACATGCACAGGGGTGCTGTGATTCGGTGATAACAGTTCTGGCACGCCCGGTGGGACCTTAGAGGTCTTTACTTTCATTGCAACAAGATTGATGTGCACTTGTTGTAAGTTCCAGCTTTGAAGGAGCTGTAAATCACACATCTGGCGACTCCAAAAGAGGCGTAATCTGCTGGTTTCAGCAGTCCAAGCCTGGAAAATTTATGAGAAGAATACAGACCAGGTTAAGAACTAGGGAGGAAGGATTGTTTGTTTATCTGCATCTATCTCCAGGCAGAGAAAGAAAGGGAAGAAGAGCTCAAAGATCTGCATCTCCACCTAATAGAACTTTGTCTACACCTCCACCTGGTAGACCTTTTCTCGCATCAACAAGGGTTCTCGGCCAATCGAATGGCGTAACCACGTACCTCTAAATTAAAGCATTGGGATATTCAGTTCTAGCCATTTGACCTAAGCAATCAAATGGAATGCAGAATATATAACCCCAAATTTGAAGAGTAAATTTTGTAAAGGGACTTAGAAACAAGTAAGTATGGGGAAAATGATGAGGCCAAAATATGTCCATTAAATATTAAATAAATGATATCATATTACTCTCCTTTTTATTAAGTTTGACTGTATTTTGTGACTTTTGTTTGATCTTATATAAGTTAGGATGTAATCGTCCATATTTTGTTGATTATGATTCTAAAGTTTAAAAGATATTTAATTCCTAACAAAGTTTTTAGAAATTCATTGTTGTAAAAAAACAGGTCACAATCAGGAGGAAGAACAAATATGAAGCAGATTACATGTTTTTGGAAGCATTGGAATCAATATAGTTTAGTTCAAGAACTACGTGACTTAGTTCCAAAACTCCTCCATGTAGTTACAAGTTCTGTCACTTAGTTTTGGAACTCTAGTACTTCATTCCATAATTATAGGACTTAGTTCGGAACTCCTGCAGATAGCTCTAGAAATCTCTTGGTTAGACTTGGAACGATTTCCTTAGTTCCAAAACTCTTCTAAAGTTTCAGAACTGATAATAATATATTCCAAATGGATGGTGATTTGTCAAATCAATGATCCTATCAATCAGGAGTAGATTAGAAGACTTCCAAATCTCCATACTTGCAGATCCAGGATAATTATCACATAATTGTACGTCCAACCATGTTCCAATTCAACATCTATTCTAGGCATAATTTAGTTCCATCGTATCAATGGAATAGTTACGGCCATAAATGCACCCCTGGAAGAAGTATATATATACAGACCTGTAGATATATAGATATAGGAATATAGATATAGAACAGGAGATAGATATAGATTGATATACACAGATCCAACACGTTTTTGTAATGCAGAACATTTTATCAATAAAATATCCATTTCTATTTTGAGAGAAAATTAAGTTTTCCAATCTTGTTTCAAGGCGGAGCAAGGGCCCACTCCTCCAAGAACTAGGATCCTCATTTTTATTGGTATTTATATTTTTAGAGAAAATAGTTTAGATCTGTTAATTTTGTATTGATTTTAATTCCCTAAGTTGAAAATTGTTGTAGACTTTTCCTTACCGGTGTTTTAGATTAAGTTCATATTTCTTTTGCAATCATTTTTAAAGGCATTCTCAATTGTGTGTTTATTTCTATAATGTTCATTTCCAGCAATTCCTTTCGTAAAGTGTGTTTTATTTCCAGCAATTCATTTCTATAAAGTTTGTTTACCTCCCACAGGTTTTCATAGTTTGATTGCAATAAGGTTTTTAACCAAGAAGTCCTTAAGACATTGAAAATATCCCCAAAAAATAAAAATATCTACAATCAATTACTAGATCACTAAGATTCTTCTTGTTGCATATAGCTTTAGACACACCCCTAGTTTGAATATGACATCAACAGAAAGTTGATTAAATGAAGGGAATAACAACACCCATCAATAATCAAGTCTGAAATATAATATATTCAAGTTAAAAAGTAAGGGGTTCGATACAGGATAGGTAATACACCATCGATACCCGGTCTCTATAAGACCTTACCACGAATTACATCCACAAAAAAACAACACATAACCATATAGGGTGGCTACCCGGTATACTCATGATTGAAATCTCCAAGAGTTTTGAGTCAACGGTGAAGTGAATAAAATATTAACAATCCACATGTTCCTTCGAAATAGGACAATCATTTACCAGATACTTGATACCATTAGCCATGAGGGAAAAGAATATTGGACAACATTGGATTAAACAATATATTCCTAGCTGAATTCATAAGTAGAAAACCTTAATATACATTACTACAGGATCTCATGGTTCTCCGTTTTCTTCCAATACAACAGAGAGCAGCTCTTTGTTCCAATATGTTGACAAAGCACATAATGGAATACTCTGAAAAACACATTTTTATAGAAACCCTGAATTTTTCCTTTTATTCTATTGTTATAGAGAATGATATTACATAATAAAGGCATTATAGATATTTATCATTATTAAGGTAAAACTATGTTTCTTCAATCGAAACAAAAAAAACAAATTGAGAAACAAGGTATCAACTTAATATCTTGAGATGGGTGAACATGCTACCCACCCAAAGAAATATTCCTAGAGATCTCTTCTTAAACCCATACAAGTAACAATGTACAATGATATATGTGTATATATACACATTTTGGAACTCGCAGGACACTCCCCTAACTTCCCTTACAGACAAACATTATTGCAGGTTTGTATTAAGTAACAGATATAAAGGAATGCCTTTAGTCACCTCCAAGTGACATGATGAAGGAAGTCAAATAAGATAACTGATTCCCATTAAACCCATAGGGGGTTTGGTGTAAAATGTTTATAAAGTCCAGATACAAGAAAATGACCTGTAAAGGTAAAACAATAAAAATAAAATACCAGATTAGCAAGAAAAAAACCAGAGATACACCTATTATCTCAACAAGTTACAACACATACCTAACGACGGTATTGGCACAATATCACACTACTTCAAGCATTTGGGTATGACCCAATTTTAACCAAATAATTTGCATAAGGTAATAATAGAAACCTAGAAGAATATTTCCCCTTTACTTCAATCATAACAACAAATTAAAAACTTTCTCAGTTATTACCATAACCATCAAAAACACTTTCATGCCTAGATTTTGTTTAAAAAAAAAAACAAAAAACAAAACCCAACAAATATTTCCTTTCTTACAATTTGGTTTAATTTACATAATAACGCAAAAGCCCATTTATAAAAATATGAAATAGAATAAGCCATTAAAGGGGGAAAGAGAGAAATTCTTGCAAAACTAACGAATTTAGAAGGAGATACAAAGGGATAACCAAAACACTCAGGCATTAATTAAACCACCACGAAATCCTTTTCTAGGTGCCATTTTAGGAAGGAAGAATATTCGTTTCAAGATACTAAAAAGAAGGTAAAAATTATTGCAAAGTGTAGATTTAACATGCCTGAAATGCATTCTTCAGATTCGCCCAGCCTGTAATTTCTCCTTCATCAAGCACATGTTGCTTCCCCACAAGGTGCTCCATCTCTGCAAGGGGTTTCTAGCCCAACAATACACACAACCAACGACCATGGGAAGAGAAGGTCACAAAACTGCAGAGTAAAATGTATGTGGCCACCAAGGGAATGGAAGTTTCTTCCCCAAATACATCCCAAAAGAAAAAACGTGCCAAGAAGACCACTACCAATACAAATTGAAAGAATTAAAGGAGGTCAGAAATTCCAACCAATGCTAGCTAATACATAAATTTTGTAAAGTGAGGCAAGAAAGAAAGTGGCACCCAACAGAGGTAAAATACATTAGGAGAAGGCCATGCAAATCAATGACCAGGACATTGCTAAGATGGTGAGGGGCGGTAGGTGGAAGGAAATTAAGTTTTTCATTAGTTCATGACACCCATCAAAGCATGCGCCACCACATACCTTCCTTTACTTCCACGCAAAACACTACTTTTAAGCTTTTATATATTTTAAAATAATTCTATTTGAAATTTTAACAAACGTTACTACGAAATTGAAAAAAATCAACCCACCATGATCAAAAAGAAATATGATGGTCCTCACAAGGCGTTACAAAATTCCACCAGAAAAGGTAAATGCATTAGTGACAGAAACAAGGTGGTATAATGGAAGGAAAGGAGTCAAATTTACTTCAAACGGGGATCATGAGCACAAACAAATATGAGGTATGCCTTGGATCACTTAAATTGATCCAAGGCATGACCATCGACACAACAACATCAAGGAATGAGGTATAAGTAATGAAATCAATTTCTACGGTATTTTTCCCGTAGCGCTTAAAGCTACACTTACACCAATTACTTGGGTTTGCAAGGTGCGAATAGAAACTTGACAACAGGGTATAAAATGACAAGGCATCGTTGGCAATGGGGTTCCATGGAAAGGAAAGGAGTTTGTAGTGAACGGGGCATTACAGAGTTACAACAAATTGAAACAACAAAGAAAACATGCAGCTATGTATGTTGTTGCAGAATGCAACACCTCACATGTGATGTAATTCACATTTCTCTTTAGCAAAGAAATAGAAAATCCCTGAATGACTAGTGCATAGCCTTGATGAAAGCAGGAATCACAACAGATGTTGGATTTTTCATCCCATAACAACAAACGAAGTTACTGTTTATGTGCAGATGAATACATTAATGAGTTACATGTACACCAAATATTATTATTTATTTATGTGTAAGTGTTTTTAATTAAGTATTGAGTTGCTTAGTTCATTATAAAATCAATATTTACCATAAAGATGAATGCTAAAAGAAATAGACAACTCAATTACAAAAATTAATGTCATTTTTTCATAAAGAAATTTAATGTTTCCCACAAAATCCATGGGATGTAACTTATGTTTACTTGAAATAAGAGGCACATATACCTAAAACTGAAAGTAAAAGATTAAAGGAAAGAAACCATCATTGCATTGGGTTCTAGTTAACTTCGTCTTCATGTTATATTCATCTTCAGTTGCAGCTCTATCTTCAGTTTTAGATTCAATTCCAAGCAGCCATGTACATGTGGACAGAAACAAAGTTCTTTTATAGCTCCTGGTTTTAAGCTTTAATAATGCGCTACCAACTTCAAGCAGATGAATCTCCTAAAATTAAGTATGCACAAGATACATCAGAAGAACTAGATGCAAAATCATATGATACAGAAGCACATGGGATATTCTCATAATTTGGACAGATAGAAAGAAAATAACTACATGATGTAAGAAAGGCCATTTGACTTTATTTTTCTAACTTTTTGAAAGTGTGTAGGTACAGGAAAATATTATATTTCACTTGAGTTACAGTCACAATATCAGCACACAAGACTCTACATAACACATGCTTCATTTTTCAAGTCATAGAGCAAAGTAAAGCAACAATTTTAGAAGCAAAGGTTCAATTTTAGTATTAACAAGACTCAATAAATGTTTTAAATTCTTCAGTTAAAGTAAAGGAAAGTATATTTTCAAATAATTACATCAATTCTTCCAATAGATGTTTTGCTGATATGCGTCCAACATTGTTATAAGAGCTCATGATGCATCAATATTAAGTACATTTACCGGAATGTTAATTGAAGAGTCAAAGTCCCAAAATTGCAGTATTCATCTGAGAATGAATCATCAAAAGTGACTGTTACATATCATTCGAAACAAGGAT
Organism: Taxus wallichiana var. yunnanensis; assembly: GCA_018340775.1. NCBI lineage: Eukaryota > Viridiplantae > Streptophyta > Pinopsida > Cupressales > Taxaceae > Taxus > Taxus wallichiana. The sequence goes on from CM031241.1 coordinate 178,657,931, forward strand.
ATAAAAGAACATATGGTTAAACATCATCAAGGGGGATCAATTTAGGAAGACCAACAGTCAAAGGGGCATTGTCCATCAATACAATTTTGCAATATAGAGTTATCTACATAGGAATGTAATGACATTGAGGTGAAAATCGATTGTCAAAGACATAGCTTCAATACAAAAATTCCTGAAATGCCAACAACAAATTACAAAGCATTTCCAAGTTTTACACACCATATAATGGCTTCCATTTTAGTTAATGAATACAAGATCTCATAAGTTTAAGCTATACATATTGATTTGAGTAAACCTGACTTAATGCTCAAACCCATAAGCAAAGCAATTGCAATTGGGTATTCGAAAAACAAAGCAAAATTCCATTCACCATAGTGGAGAAAATTTTGAACTCACCCAGAATATTGAAGAGCACTAAGGCTTATTGAGAAATATGATATATAAAGTTATCAATTGTTCTTCTAGAATCATTGTTCCCTATTTAAGTAATTTTAAGGTTTTTATAGCGTGGAGCAATAAACCATGGGTGGAGTTGTCCTTGAAATTTGCATGTGAGCATAGTTTCTATTAAAATAAAAATTCAAGCACAATGGACAGGCACGGAATAACAACCTTAGGTTTAACAATAAGGCGAATAGTGGTATTTTGAATCACATTGAAGTCGAATGGGTCTAAACAACAAGCGCCCAAACTAGCTCGAGGGAAGGCATCTAAGGCGGCCACATTTTGTGAAAGAAACAATAACCCAAAAAGACAGAGCTTTGAACATATCAATGGAGGAAGCAATGATGAACATAACACAAATTTTTGCAAGGTTTTTCCACCAAATCAGAACTCCAACCAATGAAAGATCAATTCAAATTCACAAATGAGCAGTCTAATAAAATGCAAACTCCAAGCAAATAAATGAATGATGTTTCAATTTTAAAGAAACTACCAACATATGGAAGGTATGAACTCACAAACCCATTTTACATATACGAGTTACGAGAAAAGATAGAGAAAATTGAGCCAGTTTCTAAGAAAGGTGACTTCAAAGCCATATAAGAAAATCAAACAATTTGAAACTAGAACCTTACCTTTTAATGGTGGACAACAGATTTAGAAGTAAATAAAATCCTTCAATGGCGGAAAAAGAAACAAAAAAGAAGCTCTCAAAAAGATTAATTAATCAAGCTCAACTATAAAATAATCTCAAACCCCAGGAAACAATGCCAACAAAAATAAAATAGAGCTCACAATGATCTATTGAAAGAAATCAAAATCTTTTCCACTAAATAAAAATCCCAAGAACTTCCAAGGGAGAAAATGATTATTATTGATAGTGCCCTGATTTTGATAAAATTTGATGTTTATTGTATGCAAAAATACCAAACTATAAATCTTTGCACTTGCAAATCAGAAGCATGACCATACCCAAAATGGAAAATGGTTAACAAAACCTTGACAAGTGGCTTGAAGATAGCTCAAAAGATCACCCATATTCAGAGCCAGAGTTCCAAATGGAAAGCAATGGAGTCCAGAGAAAAACAAAAGGGGCTTGAGAAGGAACAATACATGACTACAAGCTCATATGATAGGAAACTAGAAAGATTAAAAACCCATCAATGGAGGCATGGCACCAAGTTCTTCTAAATCCCTCACTGAGGAGTGCATTAACCTTAGTGTATGAGCTAATGACATCCATAGTAAGAAAATTAGTTGCACTTCCAGTAATAAAATAAATCCAAAGCTCCAAATGGTGGCCACATAACCAAATAAATGCAAACCTAGAAATGTAACCAACTCACATCTACAAGTGGCTAGAGAAACAGGACCAGACCTCAAAAAACTGAGCTTTGAGGCTTTATCAGTGGCGAAAAATTTAATTTTTTTAAGGTTTCTTTTCACATCCGTCTCTAGAAGCTCGAAGAATTAGAGTGAGACCAAAATTAGGTTTTCTCACTTTTGGTTACAAGGTAACTCAACCCTTGAGTTAAGATGCACGTGTCCATTAAACCAAAACCCTAATTTGACCAGGGTCAACATTATCACTTACTTAGCATGTAGTTCTCAACGTTTTTTTAATAAAACAAAACAAATAAAATAATAAAGGGGGGGAAACGTTGGAGAAATTGAGTGGGAGTGGTTGGAGAGTAGTAAATGGAGGATGTGTGGCAAGAGGTTGGTGTGTGGAGGATTTCTGACAAGGCACATGGGCATTCAGACCTGTCATTTTCCATGCATAATAATTCAACCACTTTACTTAGATCCAAAGGCCAAAACCACACGAAAACCCAAGTATAGTTGTAAATTTAGTAGAAATTAGATAGTTACAATGACTGTAAAAATAATTAAATAAACAAAATGTTATGGGACCTGTGCCAAATAGAACCCTCTCTTTTAGCCATCCAAAATCAGACCATTATGGGTTTAATCAAACCTATGCACAGAGATAAGTCTTTATTTCTATTATCTCCACGCCTTTCTCTATATAAACTGGTTTAACTAGACTGAAGCTATACCTAAAGTGGGTATCATTATTTTTTAGAGGAAAGGAAACTATCTCCTATCATCATTTTCTATTGTATGTAGAAGATTAAAATAGATGTTGGGTAGGAGCTTCATCTAGGGGTAGTATCTAATTGTTTTGATTTTGCTTCTTCTTCTTAGCACTTGTGTTGTCTATAGCTAACCTTTTTAGCGCCATTCTTGGGTAGATGTCAGCTACCATTTCATTCTTTCTCTTTACCTTTCATCTAGGGAGCACATAAGCATTGTTTATTCTTTTGTTGTAATCCTTGCAATCCCATGAGACCACATTTTTTTGAGGCATTATGTCAAACAGGCTTCATGCCTCATATACACTTCCACATTTTGAATACTTGACCCCTAAGGTGACTACATCTGACAGAGGTATGATTTCCATTGTGCTTCGATGGATATCTATGTCTTTCTCTAACATCCCATTCTGACGCAGGCTAGGCGGATGTTGGCAAGGTTGTGGAGTTTGGCTTTCCTCTTGTCAATCACGTTTAATTGAAATTTCTGGGCCTTTTCAATAAACCCATTTTGTGCTTTTACTTCAGTCATTGTCAATTTGATGCAGCTAGAATAGAGATTTTTCAGTAGTCTAAAAATGTTGAGAAGATGCTTCTCAAGAAGATGTATTGGCCCAAGGTGAGTGAAGGTATTCATTTTGTTGATGAGCTTTACTCATTCTCATGAGGACAACTGTCTTTATGCCTATTATTAGAAAACACTCGAATAGAGTGATGAGACCAAATGGGAAAGGATAAAACAAAAAGTGCAGGATCTATTACAGAGTGTAACACCTGCTAAAAACAAACCACTTGAGACCCAAGAACAACCTAGCATTAGTTAGGAAAATTATAAAATAATTTTTTTGTTTAAAAGAGTATACAACTAGGTTACAAAGCAAAACATGTCACTAACAAGTTAGAGAATAATTAAAATTCACTAGAACATACTTTTCCTTTATTAAAAATTATTAGAGGTCATAAGGTCCAAAATTTGGGGTTATAAGGTTCAATAAGGTTCGAGAGGGTAATACCTCATCATACCCACTCTCTAATAGGCTTAAAGGTTCAACTTAATTTTTCTCAAAATTAATGCATTTAAAACTTCCTAAATCATTCCCATTGGATAGAAATTTTCTTCACCTTTCCAGTGATATAAAGAATTCCTCCTAACTCCTCATATTTTCCAAGTTATGGGCTGGTGGGCCTTGGGGTAAAAATTTTCCCCAAGGGTGGGCCTGCGAGGGCCAGGGAAGAAAATTTACCCCAAAGGAGGGTCGTAGCATCTGGGGAATTTTTGGAAATTTTCCTGCATGGGGTGAAAAACCAACTTTTCACCCACATCCCCGCGAGTCCACCAGGGACACATGGCGCCTTCTACGCCAATCTAGGTAAAACAGAGCGGCGGGAACATTTTTGAAAAATTCCTGCGTTGGGCAAGAATTCACTTTTGCGCCCGCGCCCCCGCGAGTCCGCAAGGGGCATGTGGCATCTCCTTAGCCAACATGGGGAAAGTGGGGTGGTGGGGAGAAATAAGGTTTTGCACCCCGAAGGTAAAAGGGATAAATTCACCCGCGCCTCCGTCGATGCCTCGTGATGCCACGTGGCAGCCTCTTATTCATTTGTAGGTCGGCGGTGGGGAGAGAAAATTTGGATATTTTTCTGAAAATTTTTTCAAAGCTCAAAGGGAAAAAGGGGCACGCTCCTCCATCGGCACCTTGTTGTGCCATGTGGCAACCTCTAAATCACTGCGGGCCGGCGGAGAAAATTTGGAAAATTTTCCCAAAATTTTCCGAGAGCGCTAAGTTTAAAAAGAGATCTACCCCTCCACTAACACCTCATGGTGCCACGTGGCAGCCTCTGATTGGATGTGGGCTAGTGGGGTGGCGGGAAAAATTTGGGAAATTTTCCCAAATTTTTCCAAAGCTCTAAGGGAAAAATTAGGGCCCGTGGGTCCGCCAGGAAATGTTTCCCAATTTTATTTTTTGAAGCCAAGTGAAGAAAAACTTCAGAAGACCATAACTTTTGATAGAGAGCCCTGTTTTGGGAAAACAAGGACTTTCTGGAAATCCGTTGACGTACTCTTTACTCGTGGATAATTATTTTTTATTTTGATAAAGTTTAGGGTGTGAATTTCATGAAAACTATTTGTAGGCTTTTACAAAGTGTAAACTGGTTAATTTTAACCTATGACAATTGTTCAATTTGATATTCTTCCTCTCTCAAAATATCAAATAGACATGGAGTCTTGTTCTTAGATGGATTTCAAGATTAAATTTGTTTGATTGGTTTACAATTTTTTGATTTACATTCCTTGACGAGAAAAATGATTGTAAGAGGGTGGAGCCTGATTTTGCAAGGTTTTGAAGGATTTCTCCTTAAAATATATAGTCCAATTGAATTCATTTAGGACACACTACTTCAATTTAATCATTTGATCTATTATTTCATTATTTCTGGTTTTAACTGTGTAATTTAGGTAAAGTAATTGCCATTTTGAAAATACATAGTAGAGATCAAATTTAAAAGGGTTTAATTGCTATTTTCTTCTTCCAAGTATTATAATGTGCTCCAATTCAAATCTAATACATTTAGTTGATTAAATTCCAACCATTCAAAAAGAAAAAACAAAATATAATTCTAATTTCCAACTTTAAACATTTCAAAAGACAGAGTTATGCATTTTCCTTCATATGCATTTACTTCTTTCAAACAGAGATTTCAATTCACATTTAGATGTTCAATATTAAAACAACAACGCAAATTGAAAAATTTAATGCAATCCTTTATTGATTCCAAAATACAACTTTACAACCTTTCTTTTATTCTTCAAGTTAATCATACAAAATATATTTTTTTCACATTCTTTCAAAGGCTTAAAATAGAGTTTATTTATTTTACATTTCACTTAAAAAATTTCATAAGCAATACCACATCTTTCTATTACAAAACATTTACAAGTTCCTCCACTGCAAGTCGAAAGGTTATAATAAACTTTATCTTAGCAAGAGACTAATCAAAGCTGTCTTTATCACAGCTCCAAGATAGTAACTCCTGTAGACTTCTCATTCTTCTAATTTGATCACAACAAGTGCAACGGAAAGGAAACACTCTCCACCCAACCAAGACATCCAATGAAGAGGAGAAGGCATCCTTCTTAATTGGCCCTCGAGCCCCAACCATAATGCAATAAAAGATGTGATCCAACTCATGGCAACATTAGGCTTCCACAAACACACAAGCAACAGTTTCACAAATAAAATATAGTTCTAAAAACAAAATGTAGTTTACAACTACATTAAAACATTAAAAACAATACTAAGGCTTCATCAAGCAAGCCAAAGGAGCAAGAAACTATGGGGATGCTTCTTATGCCTTCCAAAGCGGAAATGGGTATCACCACCGAGAACAAACAACCAACATATATATATATATATATATATATATATATATATATATATATATATATATATATATATATATATATATATATATATATATATATATATATATATATATCATTTCAAATAATTGACATGCCCTTATGCCTCCCCAACCTCTTATGGCAATGAGTAAATAAATTCAAGCTATTTTTTTGTAAGGTGGAACCCAAATCCCAACTCCCTTCACCCTTATATCTCCCTAAACCACACTTGTGCCTCCCACAACATATAACCCCATAGTCTTCTCCTACACCATTCTTAGGCCATTTACCCAACAACCCACAAACATACCAAAACATTCATACATTAAAACTTACATTCATAAAATAAGAGCATTTCAAGAGTCGAGCTCCTACCTCTCCATAATGGAGTTGTTCCAAGTTCCAAAATAGCAAGCATTATACCAATGCAAGCAATCCAAAACAGCCAAGCCCAAGCATGCAACAATCTTTCCAAAACAAAATTCTTCAAAGAAAGAGCTCCCAAAATAGCAAGGAATTCACCCAACAATAAAGTCCCCAAAAATGAAGCAACCTCAAAACAAGGCAAGCCATTCAAATTTTATAGAAGAGGGAAGGGAAGAGGATGAGGTAAATCCATGTAGGATGGCATATCACACATCTTCAACCCCAACACAAAAGTCAACTTCATTCTCCAATGCATAATAAATAGGTGGGTGAATAATATGAAAATTTACTTACACACTCAAATTCTACCCACACCCTAAAGGACTGAAATTAAAACATGTAAGAAAAGTACAATAAAAACATTCAACTTGACTTACAAAAATGCATAAAGAAGGGATAAATTTAACTCTCCAACCATAGGTAAGGTTAGTATATAAATTTAAGAGGCATGGGAAAATTTTAACTTGTCCCAAAGTCTCCAAAATCAGCCTCCAAGGACAATTTCGAATTTCAAAGAAGATGGAGTGTTCCATACTCAAAAATCAACTTACACATTTCTTACAACAATTTAATTTTAGGCCAACAAATATAATAATTACTTTCTTATGACTGAATTTGATTACTTACTTTTAACATTATGATTACTCACATTAATTAACACACCATTTAATAAATAAGGAAAGGGGTCAAAGCACCACAAAATAAACACATGCAACATTAAACCAAGGAAAATAAATAAAAGAAACATAAAACCCCTTGGTCACATCTGAAGGTGATACCCCCATGAAAATACCTATCAAAAATCAAAACACACACAAACAAATAAAGTTTCCATGGTGACCATGTTAAATTCATCTAGAATTCCAAAGTGGTTAGTCTCGATCCCCGATGTGTGTTGTGATATTTTAACCTGCAAAACACAAATACCTCCTTCAGCCTCGTGGCCGCATCGTAACATCCAAATGAATGTAATATACTTCAAATTCATCAATATATATGTGAATCACAACAATCATCAAGTTAATCAATAGTGTCACTTAAAATTTCATCAATAACTATATCATCATCAATTTTAATTCAATTTTCATTTTCTAGGTCTACTAAAAATATCCAAACATTCACATATCCGAACAACATATATAATGTAACCATGTAAGATAGTATATCAACATCAATATATAAAATATCTCTAATAATCATCATGCATCATATATGAATCAGAGTTAACAATAATCCATGCTCTAACATCTAATCATCATACTAAATCAAAACTATAACAATGTCCATGGTATAGTCAACAGTGTCATGATTAGTATCAAAAGGTGTCAAAGGGAAGTTGGCACTACAACCCCCTCCCCTTAGACTCGAATTCCTCCTAGAAGTCATAGGAAAGAGGGATAGGAACAAATGCAACAGAAAAAGGATCACTCCCATTATTGGATTTCTTGCTTCAAACAAGTGTGGGTCCATAGAATCCCAAGTTTTGTCCAATCTAATTCGAGAAAGAAAAATGGATATTATAAGGGATGAGTTCTAAACTTTTTCGCATGTAAGGCTATGACAATTAAATCTAGAGAGTAACTTTATGCTATCAACAAAGATATAATACATAGCAATTGACCATGAAGAGTTCATAAGAGTCTTAAGAGTAACCACAAAGTAGATGAATAATAAGGAGAATTCCATGAGATGAGAAATACCACATAGCTTCCCAAGGAATACAACATACTAAAGAATAAAATTTAAGGTTTCACTAGGGTTAAATTATGCTTTCATAATTCTTTGTTTAGGTAATGCTAAAAGAATTAACCAAGGCAATAATTTTGTACGAGAGACATGTTTACTCAAGTTCCCACGATTTTAGGTCACATAAGATGAGGTTAATCAATAAGGAAGGACACCTAAATCTGCAAGCATTTACAATCGAGAAACTATTTATGGAATACACTGCTATAAATCGAGAGTGTACAGTTAAATTTTCATGGTAATATTAAGAAATTACATGACCACAAGGTTTCCTATCGTCTGATTTTTTTACACTTTTGTTTTAAGAATCGAACACACCACACGAACCAAATCTAGAGACGTCAACCATTTTATATATATATATATATATATATATATATATATATATATATATATATATATATATATATCTCCCCTAGAAACTAACATATCAATACAAGAAGTACCATTAACAATAACAAAATGGGATTCATTTATCTTATTTCGATTAAGCTCAATAACCACAAAGAGAGCACAAGCATACATCGTGACATCAAAGAGAACTCAAGTCTATAGGGAGAAGAACAAGAAGAAAGAAGACTTCCTAAAGTCATTTTATAACCTTAACATATGTTGCCTTAAGATTATAATAACTTAGGTCGCCAAGGACAGAAAACACCTAAGGAGGTTTCTTAAACAAGAGATAAGTCTCAAACCAAAAAGGCCACAAATCACACACATCAAGCTACGGGACGATAAGGGTATGATGACCAAAAATCCCACAAAGAAAGGCACATACCTATATGAACAAGAAGGTACTAAGCAACTATAACACACTACTATCCATTAGGTGCTTCAAAATTCCGGGTAGGTGTGAACTACAAGTTCAAAGCTATACATTGTACTCAATACACATAAATATTACTTATTTATAAATCAACTAATTAAGGCCAAATTTGTAGTTTCATTTTCTAAGAACATTCCTTTATGAGTTTTCTTAATTAAAATTCCTCCTATTATGACATCACAAGTTTGTGCTATAAGGACCACTAAGGGGCATGATATCTCAACATTCTATAAAGCGAGAAAATAGAAAAAGTATTTATTTTACTCCTAGGGAGGTAGATGGACAAATTTTTTTCCTTTATGTTCTTCTACATGGTTTTTATTTCTTCTATTAATCTACCAAGGTTAAGGCAAGGACCATTTTCTCTTTCTATGTTCTAGTTTATTTATTAAGCTTAAGGCCAAATCTCCTCAATTATAGTTTTATGATTTTTGTGTGGGTCAATTTGTCAACAAAATTTAATGAGAAGGAAGGGTAAACATATCACACTATTACGTTTATGGGAGAGAGAGGTAAATCAACACACCACATTTTTAATTCTAAGGAAACAAGGGACATTCAACATAGAAAACACATTATTAATTTGTAAGAACTAGGAAACAATCAACCAACATGGATCACAACAATATTTCAAGATTTTTCCACTAATTAAAAGTATCATAAAAATTCCTAGTTGGTTTCTACAAGTTCTCAAAGGAAGTTACAAGGAAGACCCATTAAGGAAGCATAATTACTTTTCTTGATCTAATAGAGTTTAACAATGTTTGTTGTTTTGGCAAAATCATTTTTACTCACATGATAAGAGAAGAAAAGTTATCAAATATACACCCATATTACCAACGGATACCACAAACCAAGAAATCAAAATGAAAAGGAAAGATTTTACTATAAGAAAACCACATACTCACTAGAAAGCATCAATTGTAAGCAACCAATCATCTATCTATTCAATACGGATTTACAACCAAGAGTTATAGTTTCATAAGAAGAATCCCATTATAGGATACCATTGAGATTAATTCATCAAGGTCTAATTACACTAACATCACTAGTGGCATGGTCCAAAAGACTCAAGGCATCCATAAGTGTCTCCACGTAATTCAAAATTAATAGGTCATAGAGTGTTATTCATAGTAACTTAAGAAAATTAAGGAAAGGGTAGACTTATTTATAGGTCAAGAGGGCAACCAAACACACTCACTTTACACACACAATACTTGAATGGGATTAATTCTAACCATAATTATCAAGATGCTTATAATCCTCAAGTCACTACTTTATATAATGAAATAAGGAAATCCTGATAAAACTTAGCATGCCATCGAAAATAAGCCACTACCAGACAAAAACTTTTCTACTAACATCTAGAGCTAGCCAAAATCAATCTGATCCTAACACAATTCATCAGCCCACAATTAAACACCTCTACTCCAATGAGGTTCAATCTCTTACCAGATTGTAAGAGAATCACCACGTGTTGATCTGGGCTTCCATTGAATCACATATTCTGGTTAAAGGAAACATTTCAGCTATCTTGAAACATTTTGTTGTTTCAAGCTCTCCATTTTTGTAAGAATTCTCAAAGATCTAGAAAATCAAGTTCATTCTTGCCTCACCTCCCACCAAAAATCCATTTAAAAATAACTAATCTTACCCATACTACCCCTGTTTGTCCTATGTGTATATAAATGCATAGTTTCTTTTACCAAAACATGCAGAAACAATCAGTTTTCATTGTCTTCAATGGCCCGAACCTTGCTTTGAAAATATCTCCATTATCTAGAGTGACAACTCGTGAGAGTTAGGTTTTGTTACATTGATCATATTTTCTTCAAGGTCTTCTTAATAACTTCACAAGGAAGGATATCTCCATCTCCTCCACAAATAGTAGGCTACAAAAGGGTCCTCTCACCCTGGTTGAAAGGCACAACCATAAAGTAGTGAGGATAAGTCAAATCCTCTTGACGGTGCTACCCATTTCTCCACATCTGAGTGAGAGAGAAAGATGTATTTCATCCCCAGCTACAAAATGACATACTACATGCTCTGCTTATCTCTAAGATTCCTTCCAAACCTGTGATGCTACTCAGCTTCTGAGGGAGAATCAATTTGGGTACCAAACACCCAATTGGTGTCGTTCACTGGGGGACATTGATATTTTAGTCCATATTCAGACCTTGGTAAGCACTTATTATATGCTTTAAAGTGATATTACATTGTTTCAACGTCATCCCTGTGTTCATCCCCTGTAAGAAGTGTTCAAAGTTACAAGTAATGTGTGTAATTTGTTTTGGCCTTAAAACATGCCCAATATACTAGGAAATGTGCTTTTCTAATATGGGCGGGATTTTTGGTGATAGGTTTATGGGATAGTTTTGGCCCATGGTTTTGATACCTGGTTTTGTAAAACTACTTAGCAGTTGTCTACTTATATGGTTTTATGCATATGGTAGGTATAATGTAACATTGCAGATTTGTTTTGAATTCGGGTGTGAATTCTATGGAGTTCGTTGAGCATAGCTCCAAATAGATCTGGGTATTGTATTGAGAGAGTGGTGGATTTTAATAAAATCTGAGCAAGTGATTCTTGGTGAAAGTAGCCCAAATTGGGTGAACCACATTAAATTTTGTCCCTTTGTGTTGTGTTATTTTATTCTGTAATTTTATTTGAGATCTATAATATTTATGCATATTATTTTCCACTATTGCCATTCTATGAGGGATTGTTCCACATATTTCATCCCTTATTTCCTAACAATTGGTATTAGAGCCTGGTTTAGTTTCTGAAGTGTTGAGTCACAGGGAAATTTTTATCTTGAGTGGGAGATATGGAAGATGATGGAAGATTAAGGGTTGATAAATTCAACGGGAAGAATTCAGTCTTTGGAAGATGCAGATGGAAGATTACATTTATCATAAGGATCTTTATATTCTGCCATCGAGAAGGTGAACAAACCCTCAACCATGATAGAGGAGGATCTTTATATTCCACTGTTGTGTCTTGCATCTTCGATATTATTTAATATTTCAAAGAAAAAGACTACAAAATATCTGATTGATGCATTAGGGAAGTTTTATGAAAAACCCTCTGCCTCTAATAAGATATTTTTAATGAAAAAGTTGTTTAATATGAAGATGTCTAAGAATGGTTGAATAGAAGATCATTTAAATGATTTTAATATGGTTGTAAATATGCTAGCTTTGGTTACAATAGAATTTGATGAAGAAGTTACTGATTTATTAGTTATGTTCTCTTTACGAGCGTTGGAATAGCCTCATAATGGTGGTAAGAAACTCGGTTCTAGCTAACTCAAAGTTGAAGTCTGAGGATGTTTTAGGGGTGATTCTAAGCAAGGAAATGTGATGAAAAATCTATGGTGAATCTTCTACTTCAGGGAATACTTTGACAATGGAAACTAGAGGGAGACATAAGAATAAAGGAAGTCATGAAAAATCGAAGGATTGGGCAAGGTCAAAATCCAAAAGCAAGATAGTATGCTGGCACTATGGAAAGTCTTGGCATGCAAAGAAGGACTGTTGGGAGCTTTGGGACAAGAAGAAAATAAGGAGACAAATGTGGCAATGGGTAATGTATGTCAGGATTATTTGATTCTTTCCTTGCACAATATTACTGAATCTTGGGTTTTAGATTCGGGGGCTTCTTTCCATGCTACTCCACATAGACATTATTTTTATGATTATGTTCAAGGATATTTTGGGCATGTTTTTATTGGTGATTATGAGCCTTGCAACATAGTTAGAAAAGGTTCTATTCAAGTTAAGATGCAGAATGGGAATACTTTGCTATTGAAGGATGTCAGACATGTTCCTACATTAAGATGAAATTTGATATTAGTAGGGAAATTGAGAAGTGATTGTTGTCTTGTGATATTTATAGCAGACTCTTTGGAAGGTTTTCTTTTGTGATGACTTTGGATATAAATGTTGGAGTATCAAGGACAAGAAAATCATTCATTCTAGGGATGTGGTCTTTAATGAGAAAGTCATGTATAAGCAGTAGTTGCAAGAAAATAGGGAATAATCAAAGAAAGAATATGTAGTAGTAGAGGATCTTCCGGATGGGAAAGTGACACATGAATCAGTTTAGGAACCTCCTCAAAAGGAACCCCAAACTCCTATATTTAGGAGGTCTTCTAGGGTAAGAATAGAACGTGGACATTTTTCTCCTTCTCCTTATTACTTATTACTCACAAGCGATAGTGAAGAACCATAGAGATTTGATCAAGCAATACAAGTAGATATTAGGAAGAAGTGGGAGTAAGCCATGGATGAGGAGCATTAGGATTTCATGGAGAACCAAACATGGGATTTGATGAAGCTACCCTAAGGAAAAATACCATTACAAAAAAAGTGGGTGTTCGTGAGTCAAAGAGGAAGTAGGAGGCAAGAAAAGATACAAGGCCCAATTGGTGGTCAAGGGGTTTGCATAGAAAAAGGTGTAGAATTTTATGAGACTTTTTCTCCTATAGTAAAAATGACTTCTATTAGAACTATTCTAGGAATAGTTGTAGTAGAAGACTTGTACTTAGAACAACTTGAAGTAAAGACTACATTTTTCCATGGTGATTTGGACGAGGAACTATATATGTAGCAACAGACGGTTATGAGGTCAAAGGTAAAGAGGAGATGGTGTGAAAACTGAAGAAGAGCATTATATGGCTTAAAACAAGCTCCATGTCAATGGTATAAGAAATTTGATAGCTTCATGATGGAGCAAGGTTATATTAGATTTCATTCGACCATTGCGTGTATACAATTTTTTTTTAGCATGGCGGTTATATTATCCTTTATACGTATGTGGATGACATGTTGGTTGAAGGTAAAAACATCCATCAAATAAAAGTACTCAAGAAGAAGATTAGTAAATCCTTTACTATGAAGGATTTCGGGGGCAGCCAAAAAAACCCTTGGTATGAGGATATCTCGAGATAGGAAGGAACGGAAGCTAACTTTATCTCAAGAAGAGTACATTAAGAAGGTCTTGGAGAGGTTTGATATGTAGGATCCTAAATTAGTTGGGACTCCTTTGGCAAGCCATTTCAAGTTATCAAAGGAGCAGTGTCCCAAGATAGAGTAAGGGAGAAACCATATGTCCAAGGTACCTTACTCATAAGTGGTTAGCAGTTTGATGTATGCCATGGTGTGCATCAGGCCTGATATTGCCCATCCAGTGGGAGCTGTAAGTAGATTTATTAGTGATCCAGGAAGAGATCATTGGCAGGCAGTAAAGTGGATCCTACAATATTTGAGAGGGACCATGGGGATAGTTTTGTGCTACAGTGGATCAGACACCACTTTGTGTGGTTATGTAGATTTAGATATGGATACAAATGTAGCAGCAGGAGGAGCACGATAGGTTATGTTTACACTATAGGTGGGACAATAGTAAGTTGGATTTCATGACTACAGAAGTTGGTGGCTTTGTCAACCATAGAGGCTGAGTATGTTGCTGCCACATAGGAAAGAAAAGAAATGATTTGGTTACAGCAATTGCTTGAGGAGTTGGGGCATAAGTAGGAGGAAGGAAAGCTACATAGTGATAGTTAGAGTGCTATACACTTAGCTAAGAACTCTGATTTTCACTCTAGAATGAAGCATATACAGTTAATGTACCATTTCATCAAGATAACATTAGAGGAAGAAAATTTGAAGCTGGAGAGGATTCATACCAAATTGAGAATCCTATAGACATGATGACCAAGGTGGTAACAAGGAGAAAGTGAATTTGTATTCAGCTTTGGTTCGTCTTCACGGAAACTAATGAGGGTTGAGAAGTTTGCTACAAGGAAAACTAGTCTCAAAGTGGGAGATTGTTAGGTTATGGAGCCTGTTTTCATGTGAGAAATTGTTGAAGAATGTATACTAAGAGTATTATACACTTTCCATAGTTGTCTCGCTGGGATTTTATTTGGCCTTAAAACATGCTTGATATACTGGGAAATGTGCTTTTCTCATATGGGTGGGATTTTTGACCCATAGGTTTTTGGTACGATTTTGGCCCAAGGTTTTAATACCCATGGTTTTGTAAAATTGCTTAAACAGTTGTCTACTTATATGGTTTTATGCATATGGTAGGTACAATGTAACATTACAAATGTGTTTTGAATTCGGGTGTGAATTTCTGTAGAGTTTGTTTAGTATAGCTCCAAATAGATCCGGGTATTGTATTGAAAGAGTAGTGGCTTGGAATAAAATATAAGCAAGTAATTCTTGGTGGACGTATCCCAAATTTGGTGAACCATGTTAAATAATGTCTCTTTGAGTTGTGTTATTTTATTATGTAATTTTATTTGAGATATGTAATATTTTATGCATATTAGTTTCTACTATTGCGATTCTATGAGGGATTGTTTAGCATATTTTATCCCTTATTTCCTAACAAGTTGGAGGGTCTAAACTAACCACTCATTTCAGCAAGTTTCAATGCCACTTCCTAAAAAGGAACTAGTTTGCATAAAACCATAACAGAATAGTCCACGCGACCACATTCTTTCAGGATTTCTTTTGGTAGAAGACAACCAATGTGTGTTCCTTCAAAAAAACATTTAAGGAATGGTAGGAGGCCGAAAACTCCACCCACCCACCCTTTGTCAGATCAAAACCAAAATCTTTTTGCAGGAGGAAGACAACTAGTGCCAAAACAATAATTCATTTCATTTGGTGACAACCACATGATAACGCCAGTCATTGCTTAGAGTGGTAAGGGGTGAGAGGTGGTAGTTGGAAAACATTAATTTGAGCATAATAAATGGCCCCTTCAAATATTACACCACACACAACCCCTATGCATTCACAAAATTATCCATTAAGGAAGAAAGGTACCCAATTAATCCTATGTCAACCAAAAGATTAAATTGCATATGACTGGCATGCTGGAGGAAGAAAAATCAAATTTTCCTTTAATTAAACGATTAAAATAACACGCGAGCAAGCTTAATCGACCAAGGGGAAGAAAACTAGGGGTTGAAGTTCGAAAGAGAACACAAATCAATGACCGACCATGGCGCAAGACGGGTGTTATCCAAAATTCACCCCTCAAGGTAATTTTGATAACATGCATCAAATTCTTTAGTCCCAAGCAATTATATTGAGTCCGGGAAAAAGTCATGTTTCTAGGGTCCCCTCAGATTTTTTCTAACTCCCCTGTCTAAGAAGAAGAGAGCAAATGCGAGGAAATGTGAAAAAATTGCACAAAACAAGCTCGGGCCAGAAAAAATCATGAAAAATGGCTAAGTCCTGGTCCTTGCAATAGTCGGGACAGACGGGACATCTGGACGCGAACCGGCGAAAGGCCGCCAGGCGGTCCGCGCAGCATTTGGGACATTCGGGACAAAGGGACGCGCGGGACGCGGAAATCCGAACTGGCTGAAAATTTGAAAAATTTGAAAAATTTGACTAACTCTTGAAACAGGAAGTCCGGGACGCCGCACGGGCAAAAGTACGCGAACCAGCCAGATTGGATCGGCGAAATGAGTCAAGGCAGCCCAAAACAGTTGGGCCAAAGGTACGCGAAGTACGTGAACCGGCCGGATCGGCCGAAATGAGAACTTTCAGTCTGGGACGCGCGGGACAAAAGGACGTGAACCGGCCGAACCAGGTGAATCAGGAAAATTTGTCCCAAATAGTCAGAAAGCAAATGGGACATCTGGACCGCGAGTATGCGAACCTTGGCCGGTTCGGCGAAATGGGAAATTTCAAAGACCTTTGTGCTAAATGGGACGAGAGGGACGTGTGGGGCGAAAAGCTGAAAGATCAAAGCCAATCAGATCATGCCACATGTCACCGGTAGAAAAGGAACATGGAAGCCCATTTTGGGAGTTCGGAAGAATTTTTCCCCCTTGCAGCCTTTGGGACATTTGGGACAAAGGGGCCGCGCACGCGCGAAAATCAAGCGTAGAAGGAGAGGAGAAAAAGTCAACATTCGACTTGTGGAACTTCAAATGGCAATAAATTTTGACTCCGAGGTCCAATTTTCACAAAATTGGACTTTACTGGAACGAGCAATTCCGTCGCTAATGCTTATTCCCGTCAAATGACGAAAACGCTGCCTGAGGCCCAAAATAGCTTCCGCACTCGAGAAGGCCATAACTTTTGCATTTCTCAACGAAATCACACAAAATTGGTACCGTTGGAATCGTTGTTCGAGTCCGATGCACAGAAATAAAGAAATTCTAGATTTTATTAGATATTGATTGAGATTTTTAAGAAAACGTGGCCGGGTTTAGAACAGTGTTTTATTTGGTAGCTGGGAGTGCAATTAAGAGGCATGGTCATCATCCTTTCTCTGCTGCAGCACATGGGACAGTATGGGGAGCCTTTTTCAAGTAATGGATAACCATTTCACTCAATTTAATGCCTCTTACAGGTGGTTGAAGGACAGATTTCGGGATTTCCATTTTCCCTTCTCTTTTCCTTCTCATTTTTCTATAAATTGGAGTGTTGGGCTCATTGTAAAGAGGAGAGTTTTTGGGTAGCAAAGCTCTGCCAAAATTGCTTTGTGAATCCAGTGTGTTGCAGGCCCTTGTAGTGGACTCCTTGCATGGTGATCCAGGCCCTTATCTTGTAATAGACTGAACTGTGCATACCAGGAAGCAATAAAATACAAGTTTGTGGATGTATCTTCCCCTGCTGTGTTTTCTTGCATTCTTCTTGCCCTTTTATCTTTCCAAAAGAATATTGTGTCTATTATTATGTTCTTGCAGGAATTCATTATCATTGTGTGTGCTTGGAATACTGCTGTGAATGCATTTTGCTAGATTATGGAGAACTGTCATCACCTCTTCTAGTGTGCACTTTGCCTTTGTATTTCACACATTTGGAGACTACTCTCACATCCTCCTTTTCTGGTGTATCACCGCTTTAGTGTAGGCTTTCATTTTATGTATTCTCTTTCCCTGGTCCCTTGGAAATTTAGATTAGAATAGTTAGCTTCTCCTGCATTAGAGTAGATTGTGGCAGGTAGTTTAGGAGCAAGAACCAACTTTCTCTCGGAGGTCTATCTCAAGTAGCAAGTCCCACAACTTGGAGATAGTACCCATGTTATCCAATCACACTTTGTGAGTTCAAATATATGCACGAAGTGTGATTCGGTGATAACAACAGGGTAACCCCTTCTTTAGCACATAACGAGGTGCGAGTCTATGACATGATCGAACAAAACAACCAAAAGTAATATAGATATAATTAATATTAAATATCGATAATAATTGACAATAAAGTAAAATACGATAATATAAAATAATGGCCAATCGAAAATTGAATCAAAAATATCATTATTATCATTTTTATTATTAATTTTACAACTAAAAAAAATATAAGTATTATTCATATTAATAATGATGAGACAATCAAGCTTGACAATTCGATAACAAGATTTTCATTTAATAGGTTAATCGCATAGGATGCTACAAGGTCCACAAATAGAGGTGTCAATTACGAATTGAGAAGGCAAGATGGAGAGGGAGGGTGCTAGTTATTCACTGTGACAAGGAAGAAGTCAACTATCGGTCAACGGAGGAGCACACACACGACCTTCCCATGCTTATCAATAGGGTCGACGGGGCTAGAGCTGGGGTAACATCGAACAGGGCATTACAGGACCCTTAATGAAGAGTTGTGAATCATTTAATAATCCCACTACCTATGATGAAACATATGGAAAGGGTTTAGGGGAATCAATCTTGACACTTGTAAGAGGCGTATCTTTAATCTCTTTCCCGACATATGGTAAATCTAAGATCACATTAATATTTAATTCTTTAAGTTGTTGAGATGGACCAATTACACTTAAGAGGAGAAGTTGATTGTTGCTTATGGTTCCTGCTAACAAAATTACCTCACTCTTTTGTGACAATTGATTGATTGATACATTATAAAACTCACTATCAACATCAGTTGTGAATTCCCCATCAATATCCTTTATTTTTCCTGTAACACGATTTACATATCCAACTCTAAATAAATATTTTGTTAATTCTAATTTTAATTTTCATTTTTTAAATTCGATATTGTTCGGAAACTAACAAAAAATGGATTATGAAATTAATCTAAGGTGTTCCATATCATATTAATAGGCTAGGGCATATCAAAATTATTTTTTGAAGAATGTTAGAAGAGTAATTAGACTTTAAGATGAGCTAGGAAATAACACAGTTTTTAAATATGAGGAGATGTACCAATCTAATTTATTAGTTTTATTGATTTCACATTCACATTTACTTCTTAAATGTTCACAATGTTGATATTTGTTAAGAATTTCAATTTTTAATGTCCATCAGGTTTCCCGAAACACTTTACGTCAAAATGTCACAGAAGGTCTAAAGCACAACACTAGTAACCCACAAAGCACATTTTTAACACATTTTCATGTCTGCACCACAACAAGATTGTCATCCAAACCATGGGGAAGAAAATAACTATACACCCAACATAGAACTCAACACACATGCCCCAGATAGAGATCAAATATATAACACATGCTTAACATACAACAATGAATCATGGAATATGTATTCACATGTTTTACATGACTCAAATCCATGATTGTAACATTATGAGTTGTAACATTATTTTTTAATGTCTTTTCACTTTTAATATAATATTAATATTGTGAATGCTAGTCTCAATTGTAAAAATATCTATGAAGTGAAAATTAAATTTCTAACATTTGATTAAAGTTTGGAACCATTAGCTAATATAAGTAATAAATAACAATTATGGATAGTTGAGGGTGTTTTTAATTGCGAGTCCTTGTTGAATTTCATAAAAGAACTATCTTTTGCTGTGAGTTGAAGAAGAGGAAAGACTAAAGAAAAGAAAGTGATCATATTAATAATTATTTATCAAATCCAAAATAAATCTTTTGAGAGTGACAACCTCAATCGCTCAAAGGAGTCTTGATAGGATCCTTAATATATCAAAAAAAATAATACATAAAATATTATAGTTTAATTTTTTTTCTACATTACAAAATGTAATGTGAAATTTATTTGTGTTATTAATCCTTGAAATGCAAAACAGATCTTGTCTAGTATAGTAAACAGTAACCATGTGGAACAAGAATCCAAACATAATTGAGAATCCTTCAATGGTATTATTTGCTTTGATGGTAAGTAATTTATAAGTCAATATTAATCTATGCAAATGATTTTATTGATGCACATAGTTTATAGTTGGTTATTTCAAGTGCTCATACGCTCATGGATGATAAATTCAGTATACCTGCAAACATTATTTTTGCATCATTAGTTTTTATTAATAATATGATAACTTATGAAGAATAAAAAATAAAACAAATTAAATATATGAGTATATAGATAAATACCTTCCAAGCATCATGGTAGTTGCTTGTGGATTAGTCCCTGGGCTGTCTCTGTAAATTGAACCATCCACGACCCTTAGATTATTGACACCATTCACTCTATATTTTTCATCAACCACAAAACCAATATGACACCCTCCATGGTAATGAAAAAATGAACCTAATGTATCTCTACTAGAAGTTGGCAAGGTCTTCTTTGTTTGATTGATTTTGTGGTAATGCGGGTCAAGGAATTGGAATGTGCTAGAGTTGTCACTACTAGTAAATTTATATTCTTGAATAGATTTGGTAGCGATAAGATTAGCCAATACCCTTACACCAAGCATACATTTTCTAGATCAAAAGGGTTTGAAAGGTAGTTGTATCAGGCGGGGAGTGACTTTGGGATCCGTCTTTGTTAAGTCGAAGCTCACCCCTAGATAAGGGAAATGCTACCTTACTACCAATTAGTCCAATGTATTGACGATTTGTGGCATTATTTTCAAGAGAATAGCTAAGACCCTCAATGTAGAGTTGTGAATCATCAAGTATGCCTGCAACTTGTACTGAAACAAATGGCAAGGGTTTAGGGGATTCTAGATTGACACTCGCAAGAGGTGGATCTGAAATCCCTTTCCCTACAAATGGTAAATCTAAAAGCACATTAATATTCAATTCTTTGAGTTCTTGTGATGGACCAATTCCACTTAAGAGAAGAAGTTGATTGCTGCCTATGGTTCCTGCTTTGACAAAATCACCTCACTTCTTTGTGACAATTGATTAAGTGATACATTATGAAAGACGCCATCAACATCACTCGTGAACTCCACACCAACCGCCTTTATCTCTCCTGCAACATAGTTTCACATCCAACTATAGATAAATATTTTCTCAATTATGCAGTTTTTTTACTAATTTTAATTGTAATTTTCTGAATTGAATCTTGTTTAGAAGCTAAGAAAAATTAGATTATGAAACTAATCTAAGGCGTTCCCATAATGGAATCGTATAGGTTACAACATGTCTAAAAAAAAAAATATAGCAAGGATTACTTTGTTTTTACGTTTTGCTGCGATGATGTTCAAGATTTATATTCCGAATAAAAATCGGAAACTACTTTTGTTGACAATCTAAGCAGATTTTTCAATCTCAAAAACCCATGTCAATGGAAGATGATGAATATGTACCTGATTCCTGATTGAAGAGGATTCTGCCGACAGTAGCATTGAGAAGAACAACAATGTTATCTGGATTCGCATATCTGAGAAGATCTGCTGCTGTATGTCTCTTTCCATTGTTATCAAATATTGAGGCACTAATCTTGGTGCCCTCCAAATGTTCCACAGTATATCCATTGTAGGGAAGCACTCCAGCTTCCAGAAGACCATTTTTAAGCGAAGAACTCCAAGGGGTAAGCTCGTCTGGTTTGAAGGCATTCAACTTCTCCACCCATTCAAACGACTCGTTTACAAGTTTCTCATCCCATCCCATATTCCTAATATATTCCTGGCTCGCCCTGCTGTAGAAGGCAGCGTTGACAGCTGTTCCGCCTCCTAGGACTCTTCCCCTTACCAACTGTACTCCATCTTCTGTGACAAATCTTTGAGCTACATATGGGTAATCGTCCGCATTCAACAAAATCTTGAAAAAACCACCGGTCGTCTCGACGTCAGGATTTCCATAAGGAGAATCTCCCCTCTCCACAACAAGAACAGAGTAATGCTGTGACAGAGTTGCTGCTAAAGGACACCCTGCTGCACCTCCTCCAACGATAATGTAATCATATGTTCTTGAAGCTGCCTTTTCAGCATCTACGGTCATAAACGAATATGGGTACTCTGAAAACATCAAGCACAGAGCATCTCAAATCAATGACAGACAAAAATGAATATAAAAGAAGAAAAGACATCTGGAATCAGTGCTAACAAATGAAATTGGACGTCCGATGTTTTGGTATGGAACCGGTGATCAGGCATTGATTTCAAACTAGCACCAAAAATATGGATTTCTGTATCTCTATGAACAAAACATCAAATAATAGGGGTTACCCAAATCCGTTGTTGCTGCCTCTGAACCGTGTAGCTTCTGAGTATTGCTAAACATTAACAGGCATGAAATCGCAAAGAATAGAATCGCCATATCCACCAATCAATCAAACACCTTCCGATCAGATTTAAAATTGAGATGAAAATGCAGTAGTTCTGATCTGATTTTATAGGTACTTATCGAATAGACTTATTCAAAATTGAATCACAAAAATGAAATCGTCAAGCTTTTGAAAATGAACTAAACCGATCGGTTCGTGAGAATATCTCTTCAGGCTTGCTCCATTGATTTGGGTAGAGCCGTCAAATCACGAAATTATCAATGCCAGGATTCCATATTGACATAGATGATTTCATGCCTATCACTTCACGTTATAATTAATCGCGTTCACACTTATGGGATAATTATAGGTATTTGTTCTGCCGTTCACTTTGTTTAGCCAAGGTATTTGTTGTACAGTTGAATTTATAACGGGCAGATTTTTATGATTACCAAACACTTATTTCATAATACCGAAATCAATGGTGGAAGATGTACGCTCATGAACCGGTCGGGATACTTTGAATTGTTTGTTTTGTAGATTTTTCAAACACTAAAAATGGGACGTATTCAAGATTGAATGAACTTATTTCATCACAAAATTGAAATCGTGGGTTGTTGACTTTTTCGTTAAACATAAGCTGTCCAGACTAGTTTCAGACAATATCTTCACGTAGTGTAGTAAAAGTTATAAAATCTTCAATGCCAATTTTCCATTTTCGGCATTGATGATTTCATGCCTTCCACTTCACGTTATAACGAA
The DNA here is from genome assembly GCA_018340775.1 of Taxus wallichiana var. yunnanensis. Classification (NCBI taxonomy): domain Eukaryota; kingdom Viridiplantae; phylum Streptophyta; class Pinopsida; order Cupressales; family Taxaceae; genus Taxus; species Taxus wallichiana. The sequence goes on from CM031241.1 coordinate 178,681,040, forward strand.
TCCCGTTGACCAAAACTTTTAATTAATGCCAATCACACGTTTCCATACGAATCACAATTGATTAACTTATAAGTTATTATAAATTAGAATCCTTTCAAACTTTTATTGAATAATCATTATGTCAATAAATATTTTATGTTGGTATAAGGTGAGGGATTTAAATGTGGGATGTTTATTCTCTTTATTATACTGCCCTTGACTATTAATTTTGATTTCTTCATCAATAGCAATATGTCATGTGTTCGAGATAATTTATTTTTGTAAAGTTTACATAAATTTTGAGAATATTCTACTTCCTTTATCAAGGAATATTCTACAATTTTTACTTTCTAACTATAACTTTGATGAAAAATCTACATAACATTTAATGCTTGTCTCATCAACACATTGTTATGTCATTTCAGGGTCTGAGTTTGGAAGATTGCTGATGTTTTCCTTTGGTACAAATAGTATTGATATTTATTTTTTGAATGACCCTTCACATGCGCTAGGCAGTAGTTTCCTCTCATAGACAATTGTACCTCTTCAGATAGTAGGAGATATTAGGGTTACAAATTTATCTCCCTCTGCCTTTGCCTATAGAACAATGCACTCTAATGGTGACCGACAACAACCCAAACAAAAGGACCCACTTGACAAAAATGGCAATGCAGCACCAGATACGGACGCCCATAAATTTAGCCTCCTCAAAAGGGTAAGTATCTGTTCATCTAATTATGTTTATACTGAATTGAGTTGGCATCTATTTTGTCACTTTGTTGCAGAACTTCACAAGTTAGTGGGGCCACTATATTGTGGGTTCTACATTCAATCAGATATGTTGCGGAATTTCATAGGTTAATGGAGCCAAGAGTATATTAACGTAGATATGGTGGAGTTGTTAATGCATTCCGTGGAAGGATTACCTGCTGGAAGCGAAAGCACGGTTCATCTTCCAACCTAGCTAATGCCTCTGTTTGGCATGGCGGCCAGGGGATTGGAGAAGCCCTTACAAAATTTACTCAAAAATATTTCTCCCTTTCTTGTAGTTTATGATGTAGTATTACACTGGACGTCTAAAGTGGCTCTTAGGTTAAAAATCCCTACAATAGCATTCTCGACCTTTGCAACGGTTTGTTTGAGGTATTTATTTTGTCCATATTGAAGGTTTGAAAAATCCGTAGATCTAACCAGACCACCTCTGATTATCCCTCGAGAAAAATCTGATAACGACCATTTGAAAAAGGGTCTATGATTGGCTTCTACATCAGAAACAACTCTTACGCTTATAGAGACAAGAGAGAGATAGATATGTTCATTGACAGTTTAAATGATTCCTCTGTAATTCTTATAAAATCTTGCCATGAGTTAGAGGGTAAATTTCTAGACTATTTTCACAAGGTTATATGCAAATAAGTGATTCAAAGAATAATTATTGTATAAAATGGTTGTTTATGTATCATTTGGGCTGAATATTTTCTTCCGAGGAAGAATAGATCGAATTCGACATCTATTTACCTTTTATTTTGATCAAAGTTGAATGTATCATTTGGAACTGAATATTTTCTTCAAGAAGAACAGAGCAAAACTTAACATCTATTTACCTTTTTTATTTTATCGAGTAATATAGAGGTAAGAATGGCTAGGAGAAATCAATACGTTAGTGCTCTTAATCTCACCCTATTAAGCTTACAATTTTCAATATCTATGCTTAGGATTTTACACTATTTGCATGAATAGAGTGTCCATTAATGTACTCTTTTTCAAATGTTGATGTCTAGGTACTAGAGTGCAAATGATGATGAGCTGAAACTGAACATCCTTTATATCCATTATTTCTGACTGAAATTGTTGTGGCGGTTTCAACGACTATAAGCAGCTCGGGCAACTCTTGAGGTTGTATTAATTTTCACAATGAGATTATTATCAAATTTTATAAATTACCATGTTTAATTCTTTAAATGCGAGACATCACAGAGATTTTAATATTTTTCTATCATTTCGGTGTGGGATGGCATGTGATTTATTGAAGTGGTCCTTAAAGAGCTAGACATCCAGTGATTCCTCATCTACTTCCTCCTAGGTAACCTAGGATTGTTATATATAATAAGCGTTCAAATGAGACCATTGTTTGGACTGTTGAATTATCCAAGGTGCATGCGGCAGCTCATGGTGGCTACCATAGAGGGAAATTTATTTTATCAAAAGTTGTTGAAGATGTTCAGCCACTATGGTATGTCCTATGGATGTAGTTACGAGTGACCTAGTATGGTCATTTGTGGATGCTAATATAATTGGTTTTTTCTTTTTCCTATTCCACATTTGGGAAGTTTAGATGTTTTGGTTATATTCTCAAGACTTTGGGTAAATAAATTGGTATTTTTTTCCTAAGCCATTTCCCGTACAAGTTTTATGAGCATGTCTTCACATTACTAAATTATTATATGGTTGTTATGTTTTGATGTACCTTTAATCTTCTTGGTTGGGATTTTGTGATGGCATTTTTTTACAGATGTATGTTACGTTGTCATCTAAGTTTCAAAAAATGTCAGATCATAGTCTTGTGATGTTGGTATGTTTTGTTTCAAGACTTCTTCATAGTGCTTAATTAATTTGTTTGTTTCACTTTTCTTGTTACTCTATCCATTTTTTACAACTGTTGAGATTTCTTAGTATGTAGAGTACAAACTAGATTATACAAATGACATCAAGTAATAGGAGTCAATGTAATTACTGTGATCTAGAATCTTCCATTGAATTGTATAATAGGTGGTATGATTTAATAAATTAATTGTCATATTGTAAAATAGTTATTTCTAAATTCTGATCTTTGTTGGTATAAGTACATTGCATAAGGATTGGAAATTTTATCACGATTATAGTAGATAGCTTTAATCTTGTGAACAGATCCTACTTTGTGACTAATTTGTTGTTTCTTCTATTTTGACGTCTAGACATAAGAATCAAGAAATCATAATAAGGAGAAATTAGACAATTGCAAACATGTAGATGTATAGTTAGAACTTGGAATCAAAGAGATTGGAGAATAATGTCTTAGTTCAATTTAAAATGACTCATGTTATGTATTGATATAATCTAAAAGAAATAATGGTAAGTCATATTATATACATAGATGATTGTAGAACCAATGTGTCTTAAGACGATATCATAAAAATTAGTTATAAACTTTGAAGTGTATAAGAAAAATTGTCAACCACTTGTAAAAAAAAATTAGAGTTTTTGGAACATGCATATTTGTTCCTTTGATTGAATGCAAAATCTATATATATCTTAAGTCACACATGCACATGAAATATTTTAGAAAAAAATTAAATTTGAAAGAGTAACCAACAACAATAGAATTTATATTAGCTATTTAAACTACCATACCTTTGGTCTCAAAAAAAAATATATCGATAAATGGAATCTTATTTTTGTATTGGCCATCTATTGATAAATGCAAGCTTAGTTTTTTTGTATCGACCATTTTTATGTTGCCCAAGATTCTTTTGGATGTTTTTGCTCAAGTTTCAAATTGTTTTGAAACATTTTGTTGGACTGAACTCCTATATATGCCATTTTACAACATTTTTCTTGGCATTCGTATTGTGCCTTGATGAATATTTTTTTAAATTAACAATACTTGAAAACAATTATCATCCTTTCGATGTTTCTCTTACTACCTTATTTTCTAAATATCTTTCAATTAAATATCCATCTAGCAATGAAGTAACCACATATTTTCTCACAATTGGAGTTTTCCATTGTCCATAACATTGCATATAATAGTTCACAAATAAGGTTTCAATAGAACATATGTATATTTTCATCTTGATGTTTGAGGAGGCCAACATAAATATGGCCTCCTCAAACATCATCATGGCAGCCTTGGGTTCCAGAATATTGGTGCATTCCTTCAGCCTTCTACACAACACCAGAGGCATAAACGGGCACATGACTTCACACAATAGTCATGATCTACCAGGCGTAGAACCTCTTAAGCTTGGCACTTAGACTTGTTGCTTCCGTGTCTTTCTGTTGCTCTTTATATTTTTTTGTATTTGTTTGTTTTTTCCTTCTTACATTGTCTTGTTCTCTTTTCTCCTCTTGTAGTCCCTCTAACCTTTTTTTGGTTACTTCCAGGACATTAATTTTTAAATTAAATTAAATCTTGCTAAACAATCAAGATGCGCATCCTTGCATTGTGGATTACATACATAAGTTTTTGTATCTCACCCCTTCATAAACTATTGTGTGTCGCACTTGTGCAAGTCTTTCCCATTATCCTCCTATATCTCCCTCTCTTACACTAGATGTCCCCACTTTATCCCTTTCGGCATCGCCATTGCACTTGTGTGATTGCCACTATAATGTAGGATTGTTGTAGTTGTGATACTTATATATTGTCCTTTAGAAGGCCCTAGCCAAATATCATATGACCGTGCGCCCATGTAACTATATGATTCTTACCCCTGGTGATTGCGAGAACCTATAGAGTCATTGCAATAGTTTTCTTTGACACCTCTAGTACTATAAGAACACACTTTTCATACATCTGAGATGATTCGAGAGAGAAACATTTAGGTAAATTTTGTAGGATAAATGTGTTATCTATCTTAGGATGTTTCATGATTTACAAAACTTACCGTCCTTTTGATGAAGCAATTTCTAGATGGGAAGGTTTGTTGGGGTGGTTGGATTGATAAATTAGTCAACTATGTCGACATACTCTCCATAAAGAGGAGTAAATCCAAATTATTTGGATACGAGAAAATTTGAGTTCTCGAGCATGGAAAGGAGTCTTACGGTGTGTGTTGCAGTTGCATCTAGAGGAAAAACAACAATTTTAGCACTCTAACATGGCGAATGAATGTTAATCAAAATTGTTGGTAGGATGTATATGCTTTCCACGTAAGGGGAATGTCGAGGTTTTTATTATTTGGTGCATATCAAATGAAAATTCTATGAAAAGTTACATCTATGAATTACTACATTTTCAAGATGAAGATTCAAATTCACAAAAATAACAATTCATTAGTTCCTGAACCTCACAAATCTAGCAGATCTATAGGTTAAAGTGCTAAATGTTAGTATGAAGACCTTCCACAATTTTTTCCTACTGCACTTTTTGAATTTAATTTCGTTATAATCCAAGAAAATACAAAATGGAGAAGATCTATATTTGTGTGTTGTTTAAATCAGAATTTTAGAGCATGAGTAACTACACTGCCAACTCCAAGTTTGCATTTTCTATTTTGTTCTCTATCTTATTTACAGTAAATCATTATTTTCTTGATTATTGCGTAAAAATCGGGACATATTACATATGCTATAAGTGAATTTAAATAGCTTTGATCTGCATTTATTCAGTAGTGTTCTCCTTTTAAGATTCTCACATCTTGAACCTTATTAGGAAGTTGTGGATGAAGTATCGAAAGAAAATGGAAGCAATTGCTTTAATAAGTCACTTCTCCAGTGAATTGAAGTAATCTATGCTAATGCACTCTTCTTTAGTTATGTGCATTTTTAGTTGTATTTGATTATATTTAAAGCTTTTTTTTTTTCATTGTGATTTCATAAAAGCACATGAGCATGTATTTTATCATTGTTTGTTTTTAAATTTTATTCTAACTTGGAGATTTTTGACAATTTGGCAACTCGAAACTTTGTTACCTTTGGACAACTTTGGTGAAGTATACCTAAGCTAAGGGATTTATGTCAGATCATTTTTGTTATTGTTGATTTGTGAAAGAGATTAAGTGGAATCTGCAGCTATGTGTGCTGTTACAAAACGTAACAACTCACATAGTTTGTAATCTCACAAATATCCTTAGCAAGAGAACACAAGCCCGAAGGATAGTTGTGTTATCCCGATGAAGACACCGGATTGCAGAATATGTAAGGTGTATAGTTTTGGAACAACAGACATAGTGGCAGTTTTCAGACAATCAGATTCATGGTTATTATCTTGATGCCTATCAGTTTTATTGCTCTATGTTCATTAAAGTTGTTATGATTTATAAGTTTGCATTTACCTATGCTGCCATAAAAGATTACAATTGATTCCTTTCCTACTACTTCCATCAAGAAAATATTGACAAACAAACAGTGACAATAATGTCCAAATGGAGATAGTAGAAAGGAGTCAAAACGAAGAATGGAAGCTAAGATAATCACACAACTTACAAAGAGACACATTTCATTCAATGATTATCCTTTGGAGTTACATGTATTCACTTCAAGTTATCCCTTATGTTAATTCATTTTATTGAGATATTGAGTTGCCTACATCATTGTACAATCAAAGGAAAATTGAATGCAGAAAGAGATAATCAACTCATTTTTTCAATTTAATGCTTTATTCATAAGAGATCATAAGCTCTCCCACACAAGCCATGGGATATGACTAAGTGACTCATCATATACATGGAAATGAGAATACCACATGTGCTAAAGAACAAGAGTAGAGGAGTAAAAAGGAACCCATCATTGCCTTTTCTGTCTTCTATATCCACTCCTCAGCATTTGCATCTCCATCTCAAATCTCCATCTTCACTTCCTTGTCAATTTATTAACACCTACAAGAAGAGAAGACATCTGTCAAATTGAGCTCACGGTACAATGTTATTCCAATACTCATGTTCTAAAGAAAATACAAATCCTGAATTCGATGTATCTAATGGTACTTGGAAGAAAGAAGTATAGAAACACATGGCATAGAAGAAGAAAGAAATACATATGAGCTAGCAATAAGGAAGAGGTATATTTCATAAAGTAAATGAGTGGTAAGAGAAAATCAAAGAAGCTGAGGATTGGGTTAGAAAGGGTAGAATCTGAAGTAGTTGGAAAAGAAACAGATGTGAAAAATAACACATGAAGGAAGTTGGAAACAACTTACAGAAGAAGGAAGCAACAAGAAATAAACCACATGGATACAAGAGAGGCCAAAAGCCTATTTATTTCTAATTTATTTCTGAGTTTTGTAGGAACAGGTTGCAGCATAGAATGAAAATCAGTCTAACTAGTTAAGAAGGAAGCAATTAATGAATGAGGATAAAATATCATTTTTAGATGATTTGCAGGAAGCATCAAGCATTAGAATGGGTCAAGAAAGACATATTTTGCAAATCAGGATTAAAAACCTGAAAAGGGAGAGAGAAAATAGGATTTTGGAAAAAATTTCGAGTCTCCCCTTGTAAAATTTACTTTCTATTTAAAACATAATTGAAACACATGCTTTTAAGCTACTTCATGATTTCTAAACTATCTGAGCTTCAAAAGGAATAAAAAAGTCAAGAAAAGTACATGTTTCATCACTTCTAAGTTGATATCATGATCAAATGAAACATATAGAAATTGTGATGAATCAAGTAAAGCCAGCATGGACAACTTCATTCAAGTGATCAAACCAGTAAGAGAGATGTTCATATCCTTTTAGAAATGGTCAAATCATAAGAATCTGGAGAGAGAAGGATTCTGGAAAAAAATTGCGAGTTTTTCCCTTGCAAAATGGACTTTTCCAGAAAAATAGAAATGCTATTTTAATGCAAAATTAAAATACAATTGCTACTATAACTTAGAAAAGGAAATTAAGTATTTTCTTCATTTTCTAGAAAAGGAACATCTATTTCATTATACAGAATGGAATGCTATCATGTTTACATCAAAGGAGCAGCCTTATAGCTTATAAAATCTTTCTAAATGGAAATGTCAAAGCTACAGGTGCAATGGAAGATCATAAACAACTAAGCTTCTAACACTATGCTTTCTAGAAACTCTTCAACTAACAACTACTGCAAGTAGAAGGTATAAGATCCATTCCAAGTCTACATGAAGATGGAGTTCTATCATTACAGAAAAGGAAATGAATCACAAGAGAAGTGAATTGCTAACGCTAAGTATTCATCTATAGTTATAGCTCAACAATATCCAATAAACATTTCCAAATACCATTACAAGTCTACAAACAGTTCACCAAAAATGCAACAGAAATGAGCTTTAACGAATTTTGAATGACGAGTCAGAGCTCAAAGGACCGCATCAGAAAGAGAAAATGAGCCACAAAATAAGATACAACTTACAGGTATCCAGAATTGTACAAACATCACATCTACAAAATGAGAAAAAAGTATGCATGTACAACATGGAGAAGATCTTACAAACTCCAAGTAGGCATCTATCTACAGGATGAAATGAACCAGAGTTCTAAGCTCGCATGTCACCATAAGAGCGGAAATAGTCAAAGTACCAAGCCAGATTAACAAAAGGAAACTCGAAGTACAAACAGAAGGGACTGAACCCACAAAACATTTTCAAACGTTTTACTTAGTTTTCCACTTTCAGAGTTACAAAAAGAAAAATGAAAACCCGAGCTCGAACAGAGGGAAAAAGTAGTGTTATAACTCACCGTTGCCCAAGAACGAAGCAAGCAGGAAAACTGAAAATGGTGGCATCTCCTTCCATAGGCTCGAACCGAGTTTGATAACTACCAGGAGTAGAAAACCAAAAGGAGAACCAAGATTCATCACTCCACAAGAAGTACAGTGCAAGATGATCAAAATGATCTATTGATCATATGAAAGGAAAATCTAAGCCATAGTTCAGAAAAAAAAATGAAGAAATACCTTCATTCATTATAAAAAAACGTAGGCCGAACCAAGAAACAATGGTGTTGAAGATCAAAGAACAAGTATGTAGGCTCAAAACATCTAAATCTCCAAGCTTTCGTCAAAAATACATAACAGTAAAAAATTTTGCCAGGGCTTCACCCACATAATGAAAAACCAAATGAAGTGACCAAATGAGAGCTCACGAGTATAAAATTACATTCGAACTAAGGTTCCAAAACACTAACCCGAGGTTTAAAATTGACGATCCAACAAATGCCAAGTGCCAAGATGAATGGTGATCGGTCTTCACAGGGTCCAAAATGATAGAGCTCAATTAAACACCACCGACCACATTAAATGCTCAAGGTCGAACCCTAACCCGTAGTTAGAAGATCAACGGTGGCAGAGAAACCAAGGACAAAGATCAAGGGCCATTAGTGCTCACAAAATCCAAGCCAAACTACCAATGGTTAGGGTTACCACCACCTAAGACCATAAGGGTTGAGTCATCATGGAGAGGGTCCACCCACGTGGACAGTCAAAAAATCATTCGCCAAGACTATCCAAAGTCTAAACTATGGTGCATGCCCGCAAAATCAAAGCAAATCATTATATATGCCAAAAGTCCGAAAAGGGAAAAATTGTATTATGTGCCAAGTCCAAGGGTGGCAAATAATATACATGGTGGGCTAGGCAAAGGGTGGTCCCCTTTTATCAAAACACATGCAAATTGCCTAAGTCCACAAAGGTGGTAGCATCCAAAATTTCAAACAAACCAAGGTGGTCCCCACATGGGGTTTTTAAACCAAAATTTGTGAAGTGTCACTCATGTGACCATCCAGAAAAGTGGAGGAAATTAGAGCATGTATACATTGGAGGTGTCCCCCACTTCAATTTTATTGTGCAAATATTGTTAAAGGTTGCATCCTTTTACCTACACATAGGAAATGATATTTTGCATGCCTCCACAATAGGACAAAATAGAGAAGATGATGAATTTGCATGTGCAAAGAAAGAAGACTTGCCTAGTAAGCAATTTGTAATTTTAGCAAATTTTTCACCTTTCTTTCTTAAAAATAGAACAGTCAACTTCAGTTTGACTGTATTGTATCTAAGGCTGATAATGCCTATTTCATTACATGCTCTAGTTTGTATTATTTTATTCCTTTATTTAAGGGATAAAATTAGGACACATGGGTGAGTACAACCTTTAGTCTATTTTTAGGAAGGGGGTGAACTTTTGCTATATATTGTGTGCTCTTGCAAAGCACAAAAAAGAGGGGAATTTTCAGAGATTTTTCCCAGAAGAACTTTTGATATGAGTACTGAAGTAATTTTTGCAGTTTTACCCTCTGAGTGTTGAATTACTCTTGCCTTTCCAAGTTATTTTGTAGTCTTGTGTATGCCAGTATTAATCTTGTGAATCAATATTCCCTGATTAGTCACTTTACCCTGCTGCAGATCTACTATTTTTTGCTAAATTTCATTGTGCATGTTAGCTTACTAGTATTGTTGTGATTCTCCTCGATAAATTAAGTGTTTTTGCCCTTACATTTTGTAGAAAGTACAAAATTGGTTCGTGCACATAAAGAATTCTTCACAAGTCAGTTGTGTATTCCACTCAAGTCAAGTTCTTTATTCAAATTTGGTGTATCACCTTAGTAATTATTTCATTTTTAGTCACTTCCTAACCCTAAAAATCCCAGAAAGCAGTCTAGTGAACACCAATAAGGAACCGACCTTTTAACCCCATGGAGGTTCACCTCAAAATAGGTATACCCACAGACCTGAGGTGTCCCCATTGTATCTACGAGAGAGAGAGAGAGAGAGAGATATTTTGCAGACTTAGAACACCTGCTGCCATCTCTCTGTCGGGTGCACTTTTGAGATTTTATTCTAACTTGGAGATATTGCAAAATAATCAAAAGAAATGGTTTGACATATGTCACATTTATGTACAAAAAATTATTTCATTGTGTGAATAGTAATTTAAACTATTGTTGATGAGTTCTTAGGGTCTATCTTCTTATACTCTATAATTTTTAACTTTTGCCTAAATATGTTACCCATCTTATACAATTGTAAAAATGACTTAGAGGGCATCAATTTTTCAGGGTAAGTATATTTGATGATGTATGTTTTTTTCGCTAAAGTCTTAATCTGTAGAAAAAAATGTAAATAAATTCATTCACAATGTTCTATAATTATGTAATAATCAAACAATGTTGTATAATTAATTTCCAGAAATGGCATGAGTTTGGCCATCTACATGTTGCGATTAGAAAAAGGACGTTGATACAATGACCATTGTTGTAACACATGCTCAAATAGTTTACATTTAATTTCATGCTTTTGGAATTTTGCATAAATCTACTGATCACACATGACTACATTTGTTAAAAATTCTAAGTTATCCTCATGACACTTTGGTGCATGCATGATATTCACTTCACAAACAAATCATTTTTTTAGGAGCATTTTGTTGCATTTAATTAATAATTTTGGATATAATTCTCCTCCACATTGTAAAAATAATCACCTTTGGTAGTATTTTCCATATTATGGCCTTGTTAAATTTGATATTTATTTAACTTTTATTTTATAGTGTTTTATTTTTTATGAGTAGTGTACTCATTGGTCACTAGATTACATAGATTGTTGACATCTCTGTTCATTATTTAGAGGAAGTATATAGCAGATTTACAATTACAAGTAAGCATACACCTAAACCAGTGAGCTCCTTCAGCATAAGCATCTAGGAGTAAGGGGCATCCACATTGTCAAAGTCACCAAGGGCATGATCGTGGCCTTAATTGTTTTGACTCTCCGGTTCGGCTATCTCCAGGCCTTGCACTTAGCAAGACTTGATCCCTATAGTGTTTTATTTAAAATATGATGACTTAATCTAAAAGTAGTACTATCTTGCTACACTAGCATCAAGTGATGCGATTTAATTATGTGACCATTTCAAATTTTATTCTATAAATAAAGTTTGATTATCACTTACAAGATTTTTTCAAACTTTGAGAAATCAAGTTAAAATAGTAATATATTTACCATTTAGTAGTATTTGACTCTTTTTTCTAAAAAAACATTGTTACCATAAGCAAGAAATATAGAGGTAATGTAATCAAGATAAAAGCCTCAAGATTCATACCTATTTTCATTTTTTAAATAGATGTATTAAAGACATTTGTACTAGTTTATTTTCACGAATATATATAGATTACAAGAAATTAGACCCTTAGAAAAAACTTGTAATCAATTTGTTTGTGCTTATAAGGTATTGTTGACAATTTTGCACTTGTGCAAAATGGGAAACCTAAAACTTCATTTTAGGCGGAAAGGATTGTTGTGATAGACCTAACTAGAGGAGAACAAGTGTAGTTTATTAATTTTTGAGTTTGTAACACCCACTATTTTAGACACACAAGACAACAAAGAAAAATATAGGATAATTTTTTTGACTTGTTCAAAGTATAGAATGACATTACATGTGGACACAAAGGTTACAAGTAACTCTTCGAACAACTTGACACAACTTTGAAATATCCCTTATGGGATACCACTTAAAAATTCACAAAATATTGAAAATTTGTAGCCAAATAAAATACTATTTTTCTGATTTTTACAGTAAGGACATCAAATTAAAGAATATTAATATCTCCCAAAATATCCATTCAAATTACTTGAAAATTTAAAGAGGGCTTGCTAATATTATAAAGGACATAATAAAACTATTTTTGGAGTTTTACAAAAATTAAAATGCTGCAAGAAAAATCACAGCATGCCCTAGAAAACTGGAAAACCTCAAAGGTTCGTAACTCTCCAAATACAAGAGCAAAAATGATGAGACTTTGGAAATAACATTAACAAATATAGGAAAAGCCATTTCAACCTTCAGATCTGAAAATGGATAACTAGAAAACCCTCCAAATAAAGGTTGCAGGTTGCCTCGCTTGGGGAAGGGTGGGAAACTGATGGAGATGCCTTCAAAGTGATGTTAAGCCCTACGTAAATGGCTGTCGTAAATCGGATCTAGAACACCTATGACATCTTCCCCAAATGCCACAAAAATCCTCATACCCTTCTTCTGAACCCTCGATAATATCTCTATAACACATTCCTGTAAATGGCTCCAAAATGACAATCTAGGGTAGATCTCTCACTACCGAAGAATGCCCTGCTAGCTAGGGACAAGTATCTCACTACTGAAGCTAGGGTTCATGTGGGATTTCAATCCACAAGCTGTAGACTTGAAAACAATAGTTACACGTGAAGGAGAATAATTATTTATGCCAAAAGTCCTTTTTCTTTCTTCCCCATCTCCTTATATACTTCTCCAAGGCAAAAGAGCCCCAATAAACCCCAGTCACATTTTTCTCTTGGAAGGGTCAATAAAATAAAGGTAACTTAAGTTACTTTTCCCCATTTTAGTTTTCATGGTCGAAAAGTGACCCTCAACGCAAAATTAGAATATTACGTGTCATGTGGCCCCTTCCTAAGGACAAAACATAGTATCTAGTCCCTCCAAAACACTTTATGCTTATGTCAATGAAGAAATATAACAAAATGGACTAGATATTCATACCCAAAAGCTTCCCATGTCCCTAGCTCCTAGGGTATGACCAAGGCCTAGACTCGAATTGGCCCTTAGGCCTTAGTCGTAGGAAAAGGGGACATTACAATCCTCCCTTCTGAGAAATTCTTGACCCCAAACATTATCCTTTCATCTATAGGAGATGAAAACCATGCTGTAAGTTTCTCCACCTCACCCTGCCATCAACTAAAGATCGGTTTAATCGAAGCAACCAAGAAACCCCATGTAGTCATCATGACTTCCATATTGTATCGAGAGCAATTTTTTCCGGGATGTATAATGATACCCAAAATGACTCTCCATTGGTACCCACATGGGGATTTGCCAATCTTTCCAATCCTTTCCACTTTGATGCCATATTCTAGGACTCATCACTATCTCTCTCTACTCAACTCTTGGTATGAAAGCCCACCCGAATCTTTAGAGTTCCTTGGATCAACATGTGAAATAACTATATACGCAAAAGTGTGTAAACTCTCCCACATGACCCATATTGCTCTTAGATTACAAATCCTCATAATGTATCTCAATGTGTCCCATGGGGAAACCCCAAGATTCCAATACATGGTCAACTGAAAATGTCAACTCCACATAGTTCACCTCCTGTGATTAGTGATGACCTACTAAATAACCACGTAACTGAGTTAACTCCATCCCTCCACATTGACTAGCACATGGGTGAAATGCCCACAATGCCTAGAAGTAGTAAAATACAAAGGACTGCTATCCCATGGTGACTAGAACATGATGAACCTGTAAGCTCCAATTTTTATAATGACAAACCATACATCCTTGTATGAAGTTGGGGATATCCTCCCTCAACCCATGCCATCTGAACCTCTCTGATATGAGCCTGTAGGTCTCATCAAATCTCAAGTGTCCGGTCACAAGAGAACAATGCATATGTTGCAATATCTCCATCCTCAACCCTAAGTATGACACAAGGTATAATCTACCATGATAGAATATCATCTCATCCTCCAATCTATAGGTGTCATCCTATATGTGACCATCCAGAATCTCACAAGTGTGTCGGTTCTTGGAGTACTCAACAAGAAAATGAGATCTCTAGTCTACCAACCCCTTAGATAACCAACATAATGATAAACTTTGATGGTCTAAACCTATTACCCAAATATTGTATAGCTGTCTGTTGTGCAAAATTATTGTTCTCATCCACATCCATCATACTCCACATCCATCCGTAATAGTAAAAATCCTCACCATGCCGGAAACGTCCTCTACATCCTCTCATCTGTAACCACCCTAGGTGCTCATGTAGATAATCCTCTCAAAATCACATTCCTACCCTCGGACTTAAACTTTATCTCTATAATCTAAATGTTAGTCTGAGACTCACCAAGAGAGTGAAACCACTACACTCCCAACACTATATTTGGTCACTCCCATACTAATAATGTGGAAATAATCGATAACTGTATAGTTACCCATCGTGATGCTACATTGGGGGAACCCGTCGTGTGCATCTCATAGACTCTCCATTGGCTACCCCATTGAAGCCCTCAAAATCCTCTATCTGTAATCCTCACCTCTCAACCAATGAGGCATCAATATATAGTATGGGTTTCCCCACTATTAATGAGTACCCCAACTTGTTGACCTTGTATAACTCCTCTAATCCTAAATGCCTTATACATAAGAGTACTAGTCAATGTGGCTATAATCTCCTGAGGAAAATTCTCCTCCTACCTACCCCGCATTAGCACTATCAATGCAACCCTATCTCCATCATCCATCTCGTGAGTCTCCAACTCCTCACGTCTGTCACCCTCACTCTCCTTGAATACCTCAATGAATTGGGCCTTGAAACATAGTTTCTTTCTCCTTAACTCATCATTTCCTCATGAGAAATGATTGGCTTCTTAGCCACCTCTCTGTCTCCATAGAGGATCCTTCATTGAAGTTTGTCTCGATTCAATTGGAGGTTCCCTTTGCTAAACATGAGGTGGAACCTCGACTTTGGAGTGGA
Organism: Taxus wallichiana var. yunnanensis; assembly: GCA_018340775.1. Lineage (NCBI taxonomy): Eukaryota > Viridiplantae > Streptophyta > Pinopsida > Cupressales > Taxaceae > Taxus > Taxus wallichiana. Next base: position 178,696,218 of record CM031241.1, read on the forward strand.
TAAGTCCAAGTTTTGAGCTCTCTAACAAAATTGTGCAAAGAAGAAGGTTCAAATGCCTTCACAAACCCAAAGAAGAGCACTAGTCAAACCTACTATGAATAGTGAAATCAACCCCATCTCCGTGACATCAGGTACCATGACTAATAATCTTTGAAAATATGTGATGTCTTGATCCAGGGGGACCAATTTGTCTCAAATGAGTCAACTCACTCAAATACCGCTGGGTCCCTCCTATCAAATTTGCTCACCAACCTTTACACGAACTCTGCATAAGTAGTAATGTGTATGTGTCCCTATGTAATTGACCAATGATGCCACCAATCATGAGCGTCTCCATCGAGATGTAAGATTTCAAACTTAATTGAATCTTACTCACGCATAGGATTCAAGTTAGAGTATGTCTTCAAATTTTCAACCGAGATGTGTAGTACACTTCTTAGAACCATCAAAGTGTGGAATGGAAATTTGTCCCAATCTCTTCTATAACTCGATAGATATTTGTATCTAATGATCTCTCTTGGGTCTACTACCAATATTCATTTTGTAATATTCTTGGAATGGAATGTTGTTATTAAAGACCTCACTCAAGGTTTGGTACCTCTCCCAACAAGACTCCTCATCCAAAATATCTCTTGGTTGTTGTACTATGAAACTTTCGGATCCTTCAAGAAACATGGTTCATGAAGCCCCAAATGCTCGATAGAAGAATGGGTAGGCCACTACCTGAATGTCCACTCTCACCCCTTTGACACTATTGTCCCATATTGCTATTTTCTCCTCTCATTATGAATTTGTTATACTGAGTCTAGCAGATTGAAGATGATTAGAAAATATTCTCTTACCCTTTTAGCAATCAGAAAACCAATGCTAGTACCTTGAGAGGTAGTCTACCTTCGCACTGAGTCTCGAATGAAGATATCATGCTTGCCAACAAGTTTGTAATCCCAAAAGACACATTTGAATTCCTTCTTTTTCTTATGAAACCAGTCACAAAGTTTTCAAAATTAGAATTGATAGTTTTGGATGATTGCCACATATTACCAGGACCCCATACCTTATAATGCCCATGAACCCTTGTATCATGTAAGGTCTTCTATATTTGCTTCTCTTGTATCTCCTCATAAAGAAGATCATCACTCTTTGTCTTCATGATGAATTAACTTTGATGTACCAAATTCTTAGCATTTTTATTGATAATAGGTTGAATACCATAATGATAAAACTGTTGTAATGATATAGGATGAAGATAATGAAAAACTTATGTGCTACTACTAACCTCCTTATAAAGATATCATCAAAAGGTTCACCTTCTATTTCTGATTTAGAAACCGCCAAAACACCATCCCTTAGAGTATCCTCATCAAGATTGGTCTCTAAAATGACTTGAATTTTCTACCACAAATCCTGAGCATTATGGTGTACAATGGGCTGAAATTCTTCATAAATCAGATTATCATGAGTTGTTAGTTTGGAAATTGCAACAATGTGTAATTCCACACAAGTGTCCATGTGAGGCTCCTCCTCATGTGCCAGCTGCTCCATAGAGTCTTCTTTTGTGGGTGTAGAATTCCTTGCATCATTTTCCCACATATTTTCCTTGAACTCTTGTAAGTGTTGTCTTACTTGAGTGGTTATTAATCTAGCAGCTCTAGCTCTGCTATTCCATTCCTCACACCGTTTAAGAGTTTCCATTACATCCTCCTTGCTTGCATATACAAATTTCTTCTCCTGAGATGGAATAATTTCTCTAACAAGAAAAGTTTCACTAATGTAATTATTTTTCTCAATGGAAATCATACCTTTTTCTCTAGAAGCTTCTTCTTCTTCAAATGAGTTCTTTTTTAATTCAGGTAGCTACATATGATGACCTTGCTTGGGCTTTCTACAAATATTCATCATGCAATAATCTTGAAATGGCATATTATCTCTGAAACCCTTACTCAAAAATTGATATTTCCTCCAACAAGAATCCTCATCAATCACCTCTATTGGCCACCCTTCATTTTGTTCTCACCATTTTCCTTATTGTCCCTAGATCTTCTTTGATTCAAATTTGAGTGAGTTGGCTCAAATAAAGGTTAGTGGCTTCTTGTTGTTTCACCATGTTGGTGAACATTTTCTTCATAAAACCCACATTGATATCTTCCCAAACTACCATATTTAACCCACACATGTTGGAGGAACAACAACTTTGATAACACTAAAATATCCCTTATGGGATACCACTTACAAATGCAAAAATATTGAAAATTTGTAGCGAAATAAAATATAGCAAGGACAACGAATTAAATAAAATTAATATCTCCTAAAATATTCACTCGAATTACTTGAAAATTTAAAGAGGGATTTCTAATATTATAAAGGACATAATAAAACTATTTTTGGAGTTTTACAGAAATTAAAATGCTTCAAAAAAATCACAAAGATGCCCTAGGCAATTTGGACAACCTCGAGAGGTTCGTAACTCTCTAAATATAAGAAAAAAATTATGAGACTTTGGAAATAACATTAACAAATATAGGAAATGGCATTTCAACATTTAGATCTGAAAATGGATAACTAGAAAACCCTCCAAATAAAGCATATAGGTTGCCTCGCTTGGGCAATGGTGGGGAACCGATGGAGATACCTTCAAAGTGATGTTAAGCCTTGCCCAAATGGGTGCCATAAATCTGATATGGAACCCCTTTGATATCTTCCCCAAATGCCCTAAAAATATTCAAACCCTTCCTCTAAAACATTTGATAATATCTTGTAACACGAGTCCTGTAATTTGCTCCAAAACGACAAGTTAGGGTAGATCTCTCACTACCGAAGAATGCCCCACTTGCTAGGGATGGGTGTCTCACAACTAAAGCGAAGGGGTTCTGTGGGATTTCACTCCATAAGTGTAGACTTGCAAACAACAAGGTTGCACATGAAGGAGAATAATTTTTATGCCAAAAGTCCCTTTTTCTTTCTTCCCCATCCCCTTATACTTATCCAAGGCAAAAGAGCCCCAATAAACCCCAATCACTTTTTTCCCTTGGAAGGGTCAATAAAATAAAATTAACTTAAGTTAATTTTCCCCCTTTTAGTTTTTATTGTCCACAAGTGACCCTCAATGCAAAATTAGAATATTACATGTCATGTGGCCCCTTCCTAAGGATAAAACATAATATCTAGTCCCTCCAAAACACTTTATGCTAATGTCAATGAAGAAATATAACAAAATGGACTAGATATTCATACCCAAAATCTTGCCGCATCCCTAGCCCCTAGGGTATGACCAAGGCCTAGACTCGAATTGGCCCTTAGGCCTTTGGTGTAGGATAAGGGGACATTAAAAACTATAAGCACATAGGTAACCTTTGAATAGCCAACACCCATTAACTACAATCTACTTTTCTCTTGACAAGACACCACATAGATGAAACTATAGTACGTAGTTACTGATTCAGATAACCTTTGTGAACATCTTAGAAGGTTATTTATTTTACATAAACACGCCCTTCAAACTTTATCATACATTATGGGAGATTCGGTTTGATTTGAGAAAATTCTTCTTACAAGGGTTAGAATCATTTCTTTCACACTTAGAGACATTAGGCTTGGGTAAAACTTTCTGAAAGAGCATCATCTTTAATGTGATAATTATTGGATTTATCAGTTATTAGGTTAACACTACAAGGGAGGTGGGGTGAACCAATCCACACAAGGTTATCATAAACCAACACAAGCTACATATACTATATTTAGACCTCCCTTGCACAAGATGACGAGCGTAAGGTCCAACTGAAGTTGAGTTCCATAAGGTTTAAGAACAATAACCTCATTTTGCAAGAATCAACTATAACCACGCTTAAGATAAAATTACAATATACTATGGCAAGATTTAACATGAGAACGTCAATTTATTTCGTCATCATGATCTCTTTAGTTATTAACCGATCTTTTGATGAGACTTAAGAGTTCAACTGGATTTGGGTAAAAGCTATATTTAGCATTAAATTGATTAAGTTCAGTAAAAAGGAGGCACAAGGGTTCCCTTAATGGAAGCATTAGACTTAAAGTGTTCTTGTTCAAACTCCCCTACTAACTAAGACATAACTATAAACCCAAAAAAACCAACAATGATTTTTTTTAGAATACTTATTGTTTCATAACCAAGACATCAAATTTTAATTTGTATCTTAAGGTTAGCGAGGGTAGATTCTTTTACACTGGTAGATAACCACTTTCTTTCCAATTAAAGACTCTTAATTTTATCAACCAAGTATAACTTCATTATTATCTTATTTATTTATTCATCTATGTATTCAATTTATTTCATTATTTTGATTATCTTTAGAAAAGGATTCCCAACCACTAAAACATGCCTAGAATAACATTGGTACCGATACCATTAAGGGTTATTAAACATGAAAGTTTTATGACCTGAAAGAACAAATCACCATTACTCATCAAGAAAACTAAACATGGTTATAAAATTTCTACTCGATATGCCTCACAATCCAAAGGTGTTAAAAGATTCGATTGAATTTGGATGAGAAAAAGAAGGTAACAAAATTAATCAAGCCACGCTACAACATTTTCATGACTGCAATAATCTAATAAATAAAATACAAATAATAGGGTGATGATCAATTTTTATTCCTCACAAAGATAATTCCAAGTTTTTCTACAAAAGAACAAGAGAACTTTATTTCACAATTACCAAACAATCCAAGGAAAGAGGCATTCCAAACTCCATTACAATCATCATTGCAAGAATTACAACACATTTGACTTTCGTACAAGGAATCACATTAAAAAACCCAATGAGATCTTCACAAATATTTCCTTTATCAACATGCAAAAGCCATCTACACAAGTATTAACTCGAGTCAGTTCATGAGAATTGAGCATTTTAAGACTACACATTGCAACAGTAAGCTAGAATTTAACAATACCATGAAAGGAATGTTCTAAATCAAGAATGGATCAAAGCACAACTCACTTATCAAAATTCTTCACATGAGAAAGAGATTTATACCAGCCAACAAGGAGGAAGCCAAAAATTCAAGTACGAACGATATCTCAATAGTCAAGGCAAGGCCTTGTAGTTTAGAAAAACAAGGTCAATATTATTGGGATTTCAATCATGTAATCCTATGGATCACGTGATTGAAATCTAATACTCAATTCATCCATCTTAAAGAAAAAATTAGGAGTCAAAACGTACTAACTACAACCATAGATGTGAAACAAAACAAAGTTATTCAATCCTTCTAGGAGGGAGGTTTCATAACAATATGGGTTTATTTCCCTCTAAAAAAACAACTATAGTTTAAGCTTTAATCAAGGAGTTTACCACTTCCTCCTTACATGATCTCTTAAAATTAGTACGTGTTAACATAATCAAATCATCTCTTTAAAATCATACAAATGAGACACAAGAGGGCCATTATTCTACCAAAAAACCTCATCATAATCGTCAATTTCTCTAAATAATATAAAGGAAAGGTAACCCAAAAAGTCATTAATAATTTTTACAAATTTCTGACAATATCATATATATTTGAAAACTGATTACCTTAAATGAGGTCACAAAATGGGACATTTAGTAACCAAGTCTAAAATATAAGACATTCTCACCCATCGATACCCAAACTAGAGTTTTAGAAACAAAATGGGTATTTGTATCAAATATTGGAAACCATGGAGTCAAATACAAATCGAAGTTACCGTAGAACTAAGGTCCTTCGGATAGGAAACACTCATAATCCTTTGTTTATCTAAAATGCACAAAACAAAACCCCTAGAACAAAGAGATATTTCACACCTGTTTGACCATTTTTCAAGTATCCACTTGTATAAGGTGGTAGAGGAAGGCCATAAGTGATTAAAGTGCCTGATCACATCATCGTGAGCAAGAGTTTGATAGTATTCTTCTACCTTAGGTATTTTAACTTCCAAATCTAGTATTTAATCTTCTAGATCCACCAAGTACAGATGGTATCCAGAAGCATTTCCACTATGATTTCCTAAAATATCCTTAAAAGAGGTAGGATTAGATGGAAGATATGGACCCCAATTTCCGAAGCCCTGACCTCTACTTTCTCAAGCGGTTCGTTGTTTTTCCCTCCAGATTTAGTCATATTCAAATCCTTGGATAAGATTCTATGTGGATGCAGATTAGGGTTATAAACCATCTCCTTCTTCTCCCTTTCTCATCCTCCCTATAGTCTTCCATTGGTTCTTTGCTCCGTGGGAACTATGGTGATTACATCTAGAATATTTTTGGTTGCCCTAGAGGTGGAGTATTTCCTCTCACCGGACCTAATTTCAATTTCTCCTCTCTTTGCATATTTCATGTTTATCATTAGTCAATTCTTCTTATTGATTTTTCTCTTTTGGTCCTAAAACATACCTGGTGGTATTAATGTAATAGTAAGTGTGTGATTTTGTGACTACATTTGGTCCTAGTTAATTTTGGTGAGTTTAAATTTCGGTAACGTAAAGTAGATAAAGATGCATACAGAGAAAATTATGGAGAAGCTCATCTTGTAAAAGAATGTGCAGTGTGTATTAGAAGTTTCCTAATAGAACTATAATAGCATGCCAAACCATGGGTCATGATTTTGATTGATAACTCCTCAACTTATAATATTAATTTGTAAAAATTGGAATAGGAATCCCAACACTTATCTATATAATGGGTTTACTATAAGACTTTAATAATAGAAATATGAAACTTTGGTTGTTAATTAAATTTCTCTTTATAAGGTAGGTGGAAAACTATTTAATCAAAATATCGCACATGTTTGCAATTTAAAATAAAGTTCACTTTTCCATAAAATAATTCAATTTCTATTTAAACCACTTCTAAAGTACTAATTGATAGGCTCCTTTGATCTAAACCATTATTTTACATTATAAATATTAAAATTTAAGAATTAAGAAAATAATAAATTAGTATTTGTATCTTCAAATCTATATATCAAAAGTGAAGTTTTTGTTCTCCTTATTCTTTATTTCAAAATTTTATCTTAATTTCTTGATCTTTCAAATTAACTAGTTTTAAACTATCTACCATAAAAAAATTGGATACATTGAGCCTTATTTTATTTTCATACTAGTCTTGTAAGTCATCAAAATATCATGATCCTCAAATTTTACTACACACTTCCCAAGAATACCCCTAAACTTAAAAGATTTTATTAAGGAATTATTCGATCAGCTGATGCGTGAGCATAACTTGTGGAGAGCATAACTTTTGATCTGACCGTTGGAGCATCTTGAAATTGTACAGGGTGGTAGATATACATTTTTACTATGCTAGGGGCATCTTTCCCAACATGGTAGTGGCCATTTCAGCATAGTTTTGGGCCTTGATTCCTTCATCTAGTGGCCTAAAATTGGCTTCCAATGTTTTGTTTTCACTTTTGACTAGGTATTATAACTTTAATAACTTTTTTATGCTTAATAGAATAATTAAAAATTTTGTGAGAGCCTTAATTTATAAAGGAATATTTGGCACGCAAATTTTGGGGACCATCCAAGTTGTTTTTCTAGTAGGTTATTTTTGGCATTTTAGGGTTTTTTAGTAGACCTTAAATAAAAGGAGGATTAGAATGATGTAAAACATTAGTGTGGATTCCAAAATGAGAAGAAATATATTTTGAAACTCCTAGTTTTTATTTGCAAAGATTTTTATGTGTGATTTGGAGGTATTGCAACCTAATGCAGCTGGATTCACATCAATTGCTATCAGAGCAGGATTTTAATCTTGTGGAAATAGTTAAGGTAACATATTACATTTTTATGTGTAATTTTTACCTATATTTTATATAATCATGGCTAAATGCGGGATGATAGGTTATGCCGAGATGAATATGCATATACCTACGAAACAAGTTGTTGAGCTCACAAGAGAAGTTCCATGCCTTAGAAGGAGACATGCAAATGCGTAAGCAGAACCCAAATCATGATCCTGAAGAAGTACCTTCATTAATGAATGAAGGAGGAGATGAAGAAACCTTGAATGAGATACCATTTGAGGAGAGATTGATCTAGGATTTAGAGGGAAATAATGACGAAATCAAGATTAATGTTCGATTGTGGTTTAGAGTTATGACCGGTGGAGTTGATTGATTGGTTGAATCGCATGGAAACATTATTGGAGTTGTAAACCATTTCAGAGGAGAAGAAGGTTAAGTTTAAATGCACTAAGTTATCCGGACATGCATTGATCTAGTGGGATCACCTAAAAATGAAAGACAAGGGAATGGAAAGGGCAAGATCCGAAACTAGATTAAAATGGTAAAGAAGTTGAAAGAAAAGTTTCTTCCTCTAGATTACTCTTAGAAACTCTTTCAAAGGTTCCAAAACCTAAGACAGAAGGAACTCAACATTGAGGAGTATACCAATGAATTTTACAAGTTTTCAATCAAATTGGAAAAAGGAGAGTATGAAGAAAAAAAGGCTACATAGTATACAAATGGTCTAAGTTACACCATACAAGATGAGTTGAGTATGCTCCAAATCAATATTCTATATTATGCTTATGTAACAAGAGGAATAATTTTAGAAGAGGTGTGAAGAGAGGGCCATCATCATCTCCAATGAGAGGCAAGGGTAGATTTGAATCTACAAAAGGTGAATTCTCTAATGCAGAAGGGCATGAATATTCTTGTAAAGTAGTGTTAACTACTAAAGAGGTAGGGAAATTTAGATAGGAAGAGGTTATAAAGGAGGACGGGGCTAGAATAGCCCCAAACTCACTATACATGTTAAAGATGTTGTGAAGAAGGGCAAAAAGCTTTTTAGTGTCTACACTATCCTACACAAGATAGATGGCCGGGAAAAAAAGCAGGAGTAAATTTGGTTGAAGGTTAAGAGCAAGAAGACATGGAGGTTGCTTTATAGACTTGGGTGAAACCCTCATGATAAGGACGACAATGATTGTCCTAAGGAAGGAGAAATGACAAGATTTTGATGGTGCTGATTCATGGCTACGAACAAATATATTTCAAACAAGATGCACCTATGGAGGAAAGGTATGTAAAAATATTATTGATGGTGGTAGTTGTGAAAATATGGTTTCAACTATGATGGTTGATAAACTCAATCTGAAATATGAGAAGCACCTATATCCCTATCATATATCATGGATCAAGAAAGGGAATGAGGTAACCATAGATAAAATATACCTCATAAATTTTTTTATTAGGAATACCTACTGAGGATGAGGTTTGGTGTGATTTTATCCTAATGGATGCATGCTATATATTATTGGTGAGCCCTTGGAAATACGATAGAGAGGTTACACATGATGGAGGGAAAAATACATATAACTTTTTGAAGGATGGTGTAAAGGAGGTCTTATAATCCTTGAGGAAGAAGAGAAGAGTGAGGGCTTCTTGGCTAAAAATGAGTTTGTTACAAAAATGAAAGAAGTTACCCATTTAGTTTGATACATGGCAGGAAATACACCATCGATACCCCATTCTCTACAAGACCTTACCATGAGTTGCAACCACAAAAAAACAACAAATAACCATCTGAGGTGGTTACCCGATATAATCATGATTGAAAACTCCAAGAGTTTTGAGTCAACAAGGTGAAGTGAATAAAATATTAACAATCCACATGGCCCCTCGAAACAAGGAAAGCATTTACCAGATACTTGATACCATTAGCCATGAGGGAAAAGGAGATTGGAAAACATTGGATTGAACAATATATTCCTAGCTGAATTTAGAAGTAGAAAACCTTAATATACCTTAGTACAAAATCTCATGGTTCTCCCCTTTCTTCCAATACTAGAGAAGAAGCTCTTTTCTCTAATATCTTGACAAGGCACATAATGGAATACTCTCAAAAACACATTTGTAGAGAAACCCTGAGTTTTTCCTTTTATTCTATTGTTATAGAGAACGATATTCCATACTAAAGGCATTATAGATGTTCGTCATTATTAAGGTAAAACTATGTTTCCTCAATCGAAAAAAAAAAAAACAAATTGAGAACAAGGGTATCGACTTGATATCCTGAGATGGGTAAACATACTACCCACCCAAAGAAAGTTTCTCGGAGATCTCTTCTTAAACCCATATGGTAACAACATACATTGATGTATGTGTATATATACACATTTTCAAACTCGCAAGACACTCCCCTAACTTCCCTTACAAAAAAACATTATTGAACATTTGTATCAAGTAACAAATATAAAGGAATTCCTTTACTCACATCCAAGTGACTGGATGAACGTAGTTGAATAAGATAACAGATTCCCATTAAACCCATAGGGGGTTTGGTGTAAAATGTTTATAAATTCCTGATACAATAAAATGACCTATAAAGGTAAAACAATAAAAATAGAATACCGCATTAGCAAGAAAACAAAACGAAAGATACACCCATTATCTCAACAAGTTACAATGGATAACTAATGACGGTATTGGCACAATATCACACTACTTCAAGCATTTGGTTATGACCCAATTTTAACCAAATAATTTGCATAAGGTAATAATAGAAACCTAGAAGAATATTTCCCCTTTACTTCATTTAGAACAACAAATTACAAACTTTCATAGTTATTACCATAACCATTGAAAAGACTTCATGCCCAGATTTTGTTTACAAAAAAAAAACCAAGAACAAAACCCAACAATACATCTTACAACAAGTGACATAATAATGGGAAAATCCCAGTCAAATATGAAATTGAATAAGCCATTAAAATGTATGAGAGCAATTCATGCAAAAAGGGAATTTAGAAGAAGTTTCTTCCCCAAATGTGGAAGTAAAAAAAAATTATTGTCTAGGATGACCATTTCGGAGGGAAGAAATTCACATTCAAAGAATTAAAGAAGGTTAGAAATTCCAAAGTATAGCTTTAACATGCCCGAAATGCCTTAGATTCACCCAACTTGTAATTTCTCCTTAATACATAAATTTTTAAAGTGAGGCAAGAAGTTTTAAAGTGACACAATACACAAAGGTAAAAGACATTAGGATAAAGCCACACAAATCAATAACCAAGACATTGGTTTCTTAAGATGGTGAGTGGGATGTATGTGGAAGGAAATTAAGTTTTTCATTAATTCATGATCCCTATCAAAGCATGTGCCACCACATACCTTCCTTTACTTGTGGAAGGACGTAAAACATTAAGTTTTTTAATTCAGATCCCTATCAAACATATACCTTCCTTTATTTATATAAAACACTACTTTTTATATATATATATATATATATATATATATATATATTAAAAGAATTCTATTTGAACTTTTAACAAATGTTACTACAAAATTGAAAAAAAAATCAACCCACGATGATCAGAAAGAAATATGAAAGTCCTCACAAGGCATTACAAAATTTCTCCAGAAAAGGTAAATGCATTAGCGACAGAAACAAGGTGGTATAACGAAAGGAAGGAGTTGAATTTACTTGAATGGGGATCACGAGCACAAATGGATATGAGGTATGCCTTGGATCACTGAAATTGATCCAAGGCATGACCATCGACACAACAACAACAAGGAATGAGGTACAAGTAACGAATTCGGTTGCTACGGTAACTTTCCCATAGTGCCAAAAGCCGCACCTACACCAATTACTTGGGTTCACAAGAAAAATCTTCAAACTCGACAAACGGGGTACAAAATGACAAGGCAACACTAACAATGAGGGTTCCATGGCAAGGAAAGGAGTCTGCACTGAATGGGGTATTACATTCTCCTCCCCTAAAAAGGGCATCGTCCCGATGCGAGAAAAACACTAAAGGCAGGAAAAGGTGATACGTAACGAAGAACAGATAAAGGTGAAAGTGCACCCTAAAGTTTAAAAAGTTTAATCATTAAATCACGGCCACAAGGTAGCCTTAGAAATATTTTGGAAGACTTTTAGCTTTCAAATTTCTATGAAGATTGGTCTTTTTCTTGTCTTGCATTATTTAATTAGTCTCTTTCTATTTACATTATTCTTAATTCAAGTCCTTTAAAATTTCATTGTTACAATTTTTTTATTTTTTTTGTTCATTCTTGTGGGTGCCCAACATGAACTGCTATCACAAAACCCTACCAGCGTCATACAAAAACACTAAAAATTCACAAGCATACAAGTATATACTTGATGAAGGTACCACACCACAAGAGATTAGTCAATTTATAGAAGGGAACATGCACGGTCCACATAACATAGTACTTGTCACACATCTAATACTGACATATAGAATACTCAAAAAAGTGTACTACAACTACCGATTGAATTTCCACAATTTCCACAATTCCATAGATGAAGATTGTACATAACTAAGGAAACAACTATATGTACATATGATCAACAAGGGTATGAATGCCATATCCACAACATCACAAAACAAACCCAACTAAAATGAGTAACGCGTACATCATAACACCATAACCCAAAACATCATAAAAATTTGTATTCCTCCCAAAGAATCAACCCACACACACAAATATCTTATGCCTAGCTCATGTCTCTTATGCCTCCTCTTGTGAGGCTAGTCTCCCTATGTCCCTATGCACATAGAGTCCAGACACCCCTAGCCCAAGTGACATAATAACTCATGGCTCAACCACCCTCTCATTATCTATAACTCCTTGTTGCGTACCCCCATATAATGAAGCGGGTCCATAGGTCCAACCATCCCATGGTGCATCCCATGACCCTAATCCACACATCACGATAATAGAACCAACATAATAATCTGATCCAAATGCCAAGTGGCAAAGTACAAGCCTTGGGAAAGGTGGTAAAATCTTAAAATTTAAAAGAAGGTCCAAAATCAAGCAAATCAAATGTCCAAATAGCCATAGTTAGTTCAAAATCCACATGTTAGTACCGCAAACCAAGGAAATGCCCAAAATGTAAAACATGGCAATCAAAAAAACTTCTGGTCCTTGCAGAAATAACATAAAAAGTTCAATTTATGAATAAAATACATATATAAGAATAGCACATTACGATGACTATGTGGCTTTATCTGTCCACTAAGGGGGTACTCAACGAGTTGTTGGCACTTGGAACATTGAGCCTTATCTCATAAAATTACATATCAATAATAAAAGTGTCATCATCTCAATCTGAATCATCCCTGTCACCATTTTGACAAGGCTAAACACAACCATAGCTATACTTAGGTTACGTTCATACAACAACCACAAGGAGAGAGAGAAGGAGGAGCATAGGTCATCATTTACTGAACCTAAGGTCAGCTTGAGTTATTAGCCCATGGTACACATCTCTCACTCCAAACATACACTTTTACCAATTTCCCTCAGGTTCGGTTACCGTAAGGTTCACAACATAACATGCAACTACATCACTAACACAATGGTGTTTCACACACATTAATCATATCACCTTCATAAGGTATATATACAGGGTATATCACATACATTAAAGGCACAATTATAGCATACCACATCACATCATGCTGGACCTAAAGTGTAATCACCATATGATAGGGATCATATACTCACCATATGTCCCTAAATCATGACATGAATCATTACATATCACATGAATTACAATTATGATGAGCATAATTACAACATACAGTCAATTGCCATAAAACATGGGAACCCACACATTTCTATACAAATGACAATGACATCATTAAGAAATCTAGTTTACTACAAAACAACCTTGACAAACAACATATCAGCACACCCACACATTAGAAATGCCAAAAGGATCCAACACTCCAAAATTAGAAGTCACATTCCTTTCACACACAAAACAAGATGGTACATCACACTTGAATTCTTATTGAATTTGTGAAAAAAAGAGAGAGAATACTCTCATCTCCAACACATCCACATGCCAATAGTCACGCACTAAGTGACATACATAACATGTATGCTCACAAAATCATAATTATGACATATTTCACATCACGCTTAAATCACATTACTCTTCCAATCACTGCCACCACCACCATTACACAACACCATCAAAACTCCAATCTATCCCAGAGGTTCCAGAGCATGAACCTCCGCTTTGATACCAAGTGTAACACCCACTATTTCAGGAACACAAGAAAACAAAGAAATATATAGGATAATTTTTTTTTGACTTGTTCGAAGTATAGAATGACATTACATGAGGACACAAAGGTTATAACTAACTCTTCGAACAACCTGACATAACTATAACCATATAGGTAACACGGAACATCCAACATCCATTAAGGATAATTTACTTTTCTCTTGACAAGACACCAAAAAGAACCCAACTATAGTACATAGTTACAGTTCAGGACAACCCACTGTGAACATCTTCTTAAGGTTATTTATTTTATAGAAACACTCCCTTAAAAATATATCTTACGTTATGGGAGATTCAGGTTTGATTTGAGAAAATTCTTCTTACAAGGGTTAGAATCCTTTCTTTTACACTTAGAGACATTAGGCTTGGGTAAAAATTTCAAAAGAGGATCATCTTTAATGTGACAATTATTGGATTGATCAATTATTAGGTTAACACTACAAGGGAGGTGGGGTGAACCAATCCCCACAAGGTTATCATAAACCAACACAAGATACAAAAACTTGATTTAGACCTCGCTTGCATAAGGTGTTGAGCATAAGGTCCAAATGAAGTGGAGTGCCATAAGGTTTTATAACAACAACCTCCTTGTGTAAGAATTAACTATAACCACTCTTAAGAGAAGTTTACAATATACTATGGAAAGATTTAAATTGAGAAGGTCAATTTATTTCCTCATCATGATCTCTTTCGTTATTAACTGGTCTTTTAATGAGACTTAAGAGTTCAAATGGATTTGGGTAAAAGCTTCATTTAGCATTCTCTTGATTAAGTTTACTAAAGGAGGCACAAGGGGTTCCCAAAATGGAAGCATTAAACTTAAGGTAATCTTGTTCAAACTCCCCTACTAACTAAGACATAACTATAACCCCAAAAACTAACAATGATTTTACTTTTTTTAGAATACTTATCGTTTCACAACCAAGACACTAAAGTTTAATTCATAGCTTAAGGTTAGTGAGGGTAGATTTTTTACACAGGTAGACAACCACTTTCTTTCCAATTAAAGACTCTTAACTTTATCAACCAAGTATAACCTCGTTATTATCTTATTTATTTAATCATCTATGTATTCAATTTATTTCATTATTTTGATTATCTTTAGAAAAGGATTCCCAACCACTAAAACATGCCTAGAATACCATTGGTAATAATACCATGGAGGGTTATTAAATATGAAAGTTTTATGACCCAAAAGTAGAAATCACCATTACTCATTGAGAAAACTAAACATGGTTATAACATTTCTACTCGACATGCCACACAATCCAAAGGTGTAAAAATATTCAATTGAATTTGGATGAGAACAAGAAGGTAACAAAATTAGTCAAGCCACACTACAACATTTTCATGACTGCAATAATATAATAAAGAAAATAAACATAACAAGGTGATGATCAAGTTTTATTCCTCACAAATTTAATTAAAAGTTTTGCTACTGTTGGTATCCAAATTTGTTCTCCCTTTCTAGCCGAGAAACAACACAAATTGGACATGGAGCTTAGAGATAGATAGATCATAGTGTGTGTCATTTTGTAGCCTGATGATGGGATCTAACTGGCCCTTTGTTACTCAGATTTGTGGAGAGATGGATAACACCTTTAAGAGGATTTGACCTATGCTCACTACTTTAGGCCATGCCTCTTAGACCAAGGTGAGAGGACCCTTAGTGTAACTTCTATTTGATGAAGGAGATGGAGATAACTTCTTTTGCACAACTTCTATGAAGAGAACCTTGGGAAAATATGGTCAATACTCAATGATTTAACTATTAAGAGTTGTCACTTCTAAACGATGGAGATAATTTCAACACAGGGCTAAGGTTATTGAAGACATTAAGAAATCCTGATTGTTCTGTATATTTTGCAAGTATATTTTGTTCCTTTGTCGATACACATGGAAAACAAGGGTATTTTAGGATGGATCAATGGTTTTTAAATGATTTTTGTGGGAGATGAAGCAGGATAAAGTTGATTATATGAAATCTTCAGAGGGTCTCAACAACAATGAGAAACTTCAATAATATAAATCTTCAGAATAGTTAAGACGTTCCTTCAACAAGAATTTGTGCTTTAATAGAGGCCCAAATGGCACATTTTCACATAATCTTTGAGACTCTAACACGAAGGCATGAATTGAAAGATTCAATTAAACACTAAATTTTCTTATTAATCACGCCGAAGGTACACCTGAAGACTTACAGACAATCTTTATCAACAAATGAAAGTGAATTCACTTTAAATTTTTTTATCTCATCCAAGATGAAGGATCTTCTCGAAATGAAATTGCAAATACCATTAGACTATCACAGGGATGAGATCCTATGTGACTTCACAAAAAAATTGATGTAATATTGCAATAGGAACTAAAGGAACTATTTGTAGACATTTTGAAACAAAGAAGACACAAATTGCTAGAGATTTGGACACAAAATAATTTCAAATTTTTCTTAGATTCATTAGTAGGGGAAATATTCTAGAGCAATCTCTAGTTCTCGTCAATGGCTATATCTATGCAACTAACTTGACACGATAGAAAATCTAACACATGAGAAAATAAAGGTTATCTTGTCTTTGATCTCTCGCGATGACGACTTTCTCAAAAAAAATCTTAGGTATTCAAACTCCGACCATTTTCAAGAGTATTCTCATTGCATTTATACATTTCATTCATCCCAAATTTTTCCCCAAAAAGAAGAATATTCGAGGCACCTTTGCTTGCTACTAATTTGTTACAGAAAGTGACATTTAACAAATTCAGATCCGAAAGCTGCCAGGTGGACCAATTCTGAAATGATCAATTTTCTGGGCCCTCGACTAATGACTAGGATGAAATGCCACAAATTTTTTACAATCCTCCTAATCATTTTGATTATGTCATGCGAGAAATTCCCTTTTTAATCTTTTTTTGGATACTCTGCACAGCTAGATATGATAGATAATCCTTTTCTCTTTCGAGGAAACACCTTTTTCATCTTTTATGCTTGCACTTTCATCATTTCATTCCTTTTCCCTCTCTTTCCTCTGTAATTTTGTGCCACATCCATTTCCTCTGGTAATTCCCATCTTTATGAGTGCCTAAGCAATTATCACTTCAAAATATTGACCTTAAAAATCCTTGGACTCATAATTTAAGTTTCAAATCCATTCAATGGCACCTTACAAATACAACAAGGAATTTCATCAAAGAATGATGAAAAATAGTGCATATTTGCATCTCCAGGAGTCTTGAAGCAAGAATGGCGGAAAAATAGGTGAAATGCACAACAACCATTGATTCTTCCCCTTTTCCACTTTATATCACAGTAGTCCATGTGTTTCCTAGGCATAACTGAAAAGGAGAAGCACAAAGTCAAGTCCCAAATAAGCGTGAGCCTTCCACGTACCCTGGGTGAAAAAAATGCCTTTTGGCCTTTGAAAAGTCTTGGTGTAGAAAGGATCCAACAGAAGCCTCCATGTGTCTTAATGGTGCATTTTGAGATGGTCCCCAAAAGTAGAGATTGAAAACAAGTGCGGGCTCAACACATGTCTCAATCCAATAGAGTCTATTTAAGAAGTTGAAGGTAAGCAGAAGGCGCCAAGTGTTTAGGGTCCATGAAAGTTTTTCTTTGATGTTGAGAATTCCAAGCAAAGGGCAGAGTGATAAGAAGCCTCCATGTGTCTTCATGGCATGACTTTGAGATGGTGCCAAAGAGTGGAGACCATGAAAAAGCGTTGTCTCACCACGTGTCCCAGGCCTTAGAAAATTGATTTGAAAAGTCTAACTATAAAGCGAGAGCCGGAAGAAGCCTCTACATGTCTCCCTATTGCAATTGTTAAGGTGGGACCCTAAGGTGAATCCTCAAATGAGAGCCTACCCTCCATGTGTCCAAAACCCGATAGAGTTGCATCCACAAGCTGATAAAACTTTTAAGTATGGATAGAGTGAGCAGAGCCCCCCACGTGTCCCCTCGTGCTCTTTTGATATGGAACCCAAAAGTGGAGACCCCAAACAAGCACGGGCCCTCCACACATTTATGGTCCTCCAAAACTATACCAGCCGCATAAACAATTTGTCTAAGTCTGGGAAAAGCAGTGAAAACCTCCACATGTCTCCCTAGCGTAATTTCAAGGCCAAACCAAAAGGTGAATTTTCAAATGAGTGCCATTCCTCCACGTGGACAAGTTTTGGGTTGAAGTGATCCTTAGAGTTTTTAGAGTGCCCCACCGAGCCACACCCAACCAAAAAGGGCCACATTTCCACTGATGGTGAGATGTGAATTTGACCGGGAAAATACACCTATAAAACCATAAAATGTTGGAAAATCACCATTTGAGCCCGGAAATGAATCTTTCTTCAAGGAAAGAGAATTTGGAAATTTTATAAGGCTCAAATATGATCCTTTGGGCTACATCCAATCACGCTTCCATAGGTATTTGGGACAAAAATGACAGGGACAAAAACGTGACTGTGGAAAATGGAAGGAAAGGAACAACCCAAGTTTTACACCCAAGTTAAAGACTCTTTTAGATGGATAGAGGAATGAAAAACAAATTCTTGACCTTTAAGCGATCCTTGACCAAGGAAGGGAATGATTATGGTAAACAAATGGAGGGAAGAGTCTTCAAGCATCAATACGGGTAGATAGAAAACATGACAGAGCCTACCAACTGTAGAATTTCAATGACAAAGGGGCGAGACTAATTTGAGCACCAACAGATACAAAAGAAAAAGACAACTTTATTTCACACTTACCAAACAATCCAAGGAAAGAGGCCTTCCAAACTCCATTACAAGACCCATTTCAAGAATTACAACACATTTGAATTTCGTACAAGGAACCACATTAAACAACCCAATGAGACCTTCACAAATCTTTCCTTTATCAACAAACACAAGCCATCTGCACAAGTATTAACTTGAGTCAGTTCATGAGAACTGAGCATGTTAAGACTACCCATTACAATAGTAAGCTAACATTTAACAATATCATGAAAGGAATGTTCTAATTCAAGAATGGATCAAAGCACAAACCACTAATCAAAATTCTTCACATGAGAAAGAGATTTATACCAGCCAACAAGGAGGAAGCCAAAAATTCAAGTACGAACGATATCTCAATAGTCAAGGCAAGGCCTTATAGGTTAGAAACACAAGGTCAATAGTATTGGGATTTCAATCATGTAATCCTATGGATCACGTGATTAAAATATAATACTCAATTCATCCATCTCAAAGACAAATTGAGGAGTCAAAACATACTAGCTACAACCATAGATGCAAAATAAAACAAAGTTATTCAATCCTTCTAGGAGGGAGGTTTCATAGCAATATGGGTTGGTCGCCCTCTAAAAAAAAAAAACTATACTTTCATTTTTAATCAAGGAGTTAACCACTTCCTCCTTACAGGATCTCTTTAAAGTATTACTTGTTAACATAATCAAATACACTCTTCAAAAGAATATAAATGAGACACAAAAGGGAAAATATTCTACCAAAAAATCTCATCATAATTGTCAATTTCTCTAAATAATATAAAGGAAGGGTAACCCCAAAAGTCATTAATATTTTTACAAATTTTTGACAATATCATATATATTTGAAAATTGATTGCCTTAAACGAAGCCACAAAACGTGACATTTAGTAACATATGAGGCCAGAATATGTTCGTTGAATGTACAATAAATGATATCATCTTACTCTCCTATTTATTAAGTTTGACTACATTTTGTGACTTTTGTTTTATCTGATATAAGTTAGGATGTAATTGTCCATCTTTTGTTGATTATTATTCTAACATTTAAAAGATCTATAATTCCTAACAAAGTGTTTTAGAAACTAAGTTTTGTAATAAAATAGGTCACAATCAGGTGGAAGAACAAATATGAAGTGGATTGCATGTTTTTGGAAGCATTGGAATCAATACGGTTTAGTTCTAGAAACTACTAGAATTAGTTCCAAAACTCCTCAATGCAGTTACGAGTTCTATCACTTAGTTCCAGAACTCTAGTACTTAGTTCCAGAATTATCGGAATTAGTTCTGGAACTCCTACAGATAGCTCAAAAATTCTCTCGAGTTAGACCTAGAATGATTTCCCTTAGTTCTAGAACTCTTCTAAAGTTCGGAACTGATAAGAATCTTTTCCAAAAGGTGGATGATTGGTCAAATTAATGATCCTATCAATAAGGAGTAGATTAGAAGACTTCGACTCTCCATACTTACAAATCTAGGATAATTATCACACAGCTATACATCCAACCATGTTCCAATTCAACATCTATTATGGGCACGATTCAGTTCCATCGTATCAGTGGAACAATTATGGCCATAAATGCACCCCTGGAAGAAGTATATATATAGAGATGCACATATATAGATATAGGAATATAGATATAGAACATGAGATAGATATAGATTGATATACATAGATCCAACACATTTTTGTAATGCAAAATGTTTTATCAATAAAATAGCCATTTCTGTTTTGAGAGAAAATTAAGTTGTCAATCTTATTTCAAGGTGGAGCAAGGGCCCACTCCTCCAAGAACCAGGATCCTCATTTTTATTGGTATTTATATTTTTAGAGAAAATAGTTTAGATCTGTTAATTTTGTATTGCTTTCAATTCCTTAAGTTGAAATCTGTTGTAGACTTGTCCCTGCAGGTGTTCTAGATTAAGTTCTTATTTCTTTGCAATCATTTTTCCAGGCATTCTCAATTGTGTGTTTATTTCTGTAATGTTTATTTCCAGCAATTCCTTTCTGCAAAGTGTGTTTACTTCCAAGGAAAAGTGTGTTTTATTTCCAACAATTCATTTTTGTAAAGTGTGTTTACTTCCCATAGGTTTTCATATTGTGATTCCAATAAGGTTTTTAACCAAGAAGTCCTTAAGACATTGAAAAGATCCACCAAAAATACAAAATACCTATAATCAATTACTACATTGCTAAGATTCTTCTTGTTGCATATAGATTTAGACACACCCCTGGTTTGAATATGACATCAAAAGAAAGTTGATTAAATGAAGGAATAATGACACCCATCATTTTTAGCACCATTTCTAGGGACTCACTAGTTAGAATTTTCTAATTAGGTGTCAACAAGAGCAACAATCATACATTTAGTAATTGAAGAAATCTTCCCTAAGCTATCACAAAATTTATGAGTAGACCAAGAGACTCCAAGGGTATATTTCTCCCAAAAATATCTAAACAAGAATTAACATCATCCTCTAGTTTAAATAAGGAAGTTGACCAAGAATTGGAGGCACCATTATCCCCTGTAAGACAAGAAGTAGAATTTCCACCTTTAGAATTCTTGGATTAGTCACCAGAAGGAAGTGGAAATTTTAGGAGAAGGATTATTTCTCAAGATCCATTTAGGGTAAGTTTTGATTCTCAATTGAGTAGTCAACCTCCTACTCCTGATTTTTCACCTTCCCCAAAGCAGATCACATACCACATTGATTGGGAGAAAAGTTTAGAAAATACTTCAGAAATGGCATGAGAAGCTAAAAGGGAACCTGATAGGACCTTTACTTATCCAATTCAATTGGATGATGATGATACACCAATGAAAAATATTTCACCTACACATTTACCCACATTTAGAGGGATTTCATTTGAAGACCCTGACCAATTTCTATTTGAGTTTAAGGTACTATGTCAGACCTATGATTACAAAATAGATAATAAGAAACTCAAGTTGTTTCCATCCACTCTGAAGGATGCAACAATGAGGTGGTTCATGGGATTAGCATCCAACTCTATTACCACTTGGGCACAAATGGAAACTACCTTCCTAGACAAATATCAAGATTATTGTAGAGGGAGAAATATGAAGGAAGAGTTTTTCAAAATCAAGCATGAGGAGGATGAGAATATAGAAGATTATTTGGACATGATTCCTCTTTGTAAGTAAAAGGTGTGGATTTGTACTTCAAGAGGAGTTAAGTAAAACCATTTTTATTAAAGGTTTGGATGATGAATCTAGGGAAGATCTTAACTTGATAGGAGGTGGAAACATTGATCAATTAAGGATGAATGAAATTAAATATGTTTAGAAGCTATTCCAGAACAAGGATTGGACCTAGGAAGGGAAAATCAGTGAAAAGTTTGAATCCAAATATGAAAAAATTAATGGATGAATTAGCAAACTTTAAAACAGACATTTTAGTTCAATTAACCTCTATTACGGATGGATTACAAGCTAAATAAAATGCCAAAACTGAACCATTAGTCATGTATTATCCTAGATGCAGGAAGAAGCATGCAATAATGGAATTTCCTTTAGATAAAACAAAAGTATGTCTTATCTCGGTGAATGTAAAGAACACGATATTCATGTTTGTTCTCTTCTTCCATTCCTAAGGAATAAACCCAAAAAAATTAGTACATTATCCACAACAGAAGAATTACATTTTTTCCAAAAACAACCTAACCAAGCGCAATTTATGCTAATAACAGTTCCTAATCCTTGGATGATGGCATGGGCTGCTCAAACAGTACCACAAAATTGGGGATGGACCACCTTGGGCACCTCAACTAACTTGGAATCCCTAGGATTGGGCATGTCAATCTTGGTATACTCAAGGACATCAACAACCTTGGGCTAGTCAAGGAAATCATTATGCTTGGTCACAACCTAGATGGGGTGCTAATAACTATGCTCAAGGGAAAGTATATCCTAATCAGAATCAACAATCCATAATGGGTGCCCGAGAAAAAAAATCACAAACTGAAAAAGGTAGTTCAAACATAAATTCTAGCACATCCAGTAGCAAACCCAAGAAACAAACAAAAACTCCTGTCTATGGAATATAACTAGAAAAATTAGTTGATCTAAATGTTATGGATTGTAAGGATATTCAAATAAAATCTATTAAAATCATTAACAGTCCACCTATTTTCATCATTGAAATGACAGAAGAAACTGAAACCCCTAGTCTGGTTACCCCCAAGAAAGATGAAAAAGAAAGAGATAAGGAACCAAAAAGAAACTCTACTAAAACTCCATTTCCATAGAGATTTAAAGAAGATATAGAAATCAAGGAATTTGAATTGGTGCAAGAACTAAGGAGACTCAATATGGAAATACCTACTATTATAAGCAATTAAGGACATTCCAGAGTTGAACAAATTAATCAAAATGCTATGTTTGAAAAAACTGGAAGAAAGAAGAATTACCCAGGACTATTAAGGTAGATGAAGGAAACTTGCTGATTTATTAGCAGGAAAGCTCCTACTTCCCAAATATGGAGATCCCTAAAGTCATGTTATTTCTGTCGCTATAGGGAATAAAGATAGACATAATGTTTTGGTTGATTTGGAAGCAACTATAAATGTAAGGAAAGTGGATACTCTGAAAACATTACCATTAATAGGTATACAACCTACTAACACCATATTGGAGATGGTAAATCAGTTTGTAGCAAAACTAGAAGTTATTGAAGATGTGGTGGTTATGGTGGAGTCATGGGAATATCCAATTGACTTCCTTATATTGCATCCAAAAGGTAAAACATTGGGATATCCCATTATTTTGAGTAGACCATGGTTGGCTACAGTTTCTAGCTTAATTGATTACAGGTCAGGTGATATGAATATTTCAAATGGTAAGAGTTCTAAGAAAATTTCATTATATCCCTCTGCATGACCTTTTAGTGATAATCAAGAGTAATTATGGGTTGATAATCCTGATATTAATGAGTAAAATTTTTCTTCATTGGCCATGATCACATTGCAAGAATCATATACGATAAATAGAAGATATGATTAACCCACCATTGAATGTACACCAATCATCCTTGGAGTAGTCAGGATTAGTTCTGGAACCATCACAATTAGTTCTAGAACCATCACAGTTAGTTCCAAAACCATCATAATTAGTTTCGAAACCACACCAACAACAATTCCCTGTAAATGAAGATAATTTCACTCCGAGGAATGAGATTTATCTTGGGGAGAGGAAGAATCTATAGCTTCAGCTTCACATATATCAGGAGATGATGAAGGATTTCTGGAAAGTAGCAGTGATGAAGAATTGACCTACAACAAGATAAGTATCATAATTCTTCTTATTGTCCTTTTCTAGTATTTTGTCTCAAGGAACTTTTGGAGATGTTTCTACATATCATATGTTTTTTCCACATGCATGTCCACTAAATAATTTAATGAAACCCTTTCAACAAATCAGTTCATCATACACTAGAACCAAACATGTTGAGATTCAACTAGGTAAAATTTTGAATATTAATAGCTGGTTGAAGAATAATGAAGAAGCTAAATTGATGGATTTTTGAAAGATCATACTAAAAGATTTTTCTTGGGATTACAATGATATGAAAGGAATCCACCCAAGTATCTTCAATCATCACATCTATCCTAAAAATTTAGACCAATTAGGCAACCTCGAGAAGGATTAATGTAGCCTTAAGGGATATAGTCAAACAAGAAATTGAAAAAATATTACAAGTAGGTTTTATCTATCCTATCTCAAGATAGCTAGTGGTGTCTCCTCTTGTATTTTCCCTAAGAAGAATAGAAAATGGAAAATTTGTGTGGCTATAGGGAACTAAAAAATCCACATTGAGAGATTATTTTCCCTTACCATTCATAGGTCAAGTGTTAGACAACCTTTCGTGTAAACAATACTTTTCCTTCTTGGATGGATTTAGTGCATATAAGCCAATCAAATTTTTGTTGAAGATTGGGATAAACTACATTCACATGTCCATGAGGTACCTTTCCCTATAGGGTATTACCATTTGGACTATATAATGCTCCAACAACCTTTCAAAGAGTTTTATTAGCAATTTTTGTAGACCTAACAAATGACTATGTAGAGGTATACATGGATGACTTTATTGTGCATGGAGATACATTTGATGATGCCTTGAAAATTTTGGATAGAGTATTGAAAAGATGTGAGCAACACCACTTGTCTCTTAGCCATGAAAAATGTTTGATGATGGTTGATGAAGGGATTGTATTAGGACACCATATTTCAAAAAGAGGAATTTAGGTTGATCAAAACAAAATCAGAATTATTTCAGACTTACCTATTCCTTAGACCCCCACTGATATCAAGTCATTTTTAGGACATGCTGGGTACTATAGATGCTTTATCAAGGATTTTAGTAAAATTTCTGCCCCCATGTTTAATTTTCTTACCAAGGACTATGAATTTATTTGGGATGAAAAGTGTCAACATGCTTTTGAAGAAATTAAAGAGAAATTAATAATTGCCCCAATATTGAGAGGACCTAATTGGGAGAAACCTTTTCATATCCAAATAGATGCCTCAAATAATTCCATTGGTGCAGTTTTGGGATAGAAAGATGAAGAAGGAAAAATTTATGCTATCTATTACCTTAGCAAAAATCTTACTCCCACTAAAAGAAATTACACCACCACTGAAAAATAATTTCTTTCTTTGATCTAGGCAATTAATAAGTTTAGACATTACATTAAAGGGTAAAAAATATTTGTAAACAAAGATCACTCAGTAATTAAATATCTAATGAACCAACTAGTGGTTGGAGGTAGAATAATTATATGGTTATTGCTTTTACAAGAATTTGATATTACCATTGTAGACGATCCAGGTAAATCTAATGTGGTAGCTGATTTCTTGTCAAGACTAACCACTACATGGGAGCAAGATCCAGTCAAGGAAAACTTTCCAAATGAACAATTGTTTGTTATTTCAGCTGATACACCATGGTTTACTGATATGGAAAATTATCTTGCAACATGGAAGTTTTCCTCCTTTCACCAAGAAACAAATAAAGAAGTTAATCAAAACCAATGCACAATTCAAATGGTTAAATGTAATGCTATTTAAATGTGGTCCTGATTTGGTTTTATGTAGGTGTGTAAGAGAAGATGAAATCTTTGACATCCTCAAGCATATCATGATGAAACAAGTTGAGGACACTATTCAAGTGAAAAGAATAGCTCAAAAGATACTTGACACTGGTTATTATTGGCCATCTCTGTACAAATATGTGAAGAAATATATCAGGCGGTGTGATCCTTGTCAAAGGATGGGATAGCTAACTTTTACCAATGAAATGCCTCTGAAACCTCAAGTAGTGATTGAACCATTTGTGAGATGGGGGTTACATTATTTTGGTCACTTTAATCCTTCTTCACAAGGGAAGGAACATATTCTTGTGTGTATTGATTATGTGACAAAGTGGGCAGAAGTGTAGGCTTTAACAAATGCCACTGAAGAAGTAGTTGTTGATTTCCTTCAACACATAATTATGGTAACATTTGGAGCACGAAGGAGCATAGTTTCAGACCAGGGAGCACAATTCATGTCTAATATGATCCAAGATTTCATAGAGTATTATCAGATCAATCATAGGAAGTCATCTCCTATCACCCATAATCAAATGGAAAAGTTGAAGTAACGAACAAGAGAATTGGAAAACATCCTTACCAAAACAGTTGAAGCATGAAGAAGAGATTGGGTAAAGAGACTACCTGAAGCTATCTGGGCTTACAATACAACTTGGAAAACTACAACATGGTTTTCACCATATGAGTTAGTCTATGGGAAAAATCCCTTGTTGCCTATTGATTTTGAACTACAAACATTGAGGACAATAGTTAAGGTGGGTATTGAGTTGGATGCAGCTCAAAAGGAGAGAATCCTTCAACTCAATGAGTTGGATGAATTGAGGATGGAAGCACTTTAGTAGACAAAGATAATCCAAGATCAAAGGAAGCAATGACATGATACACATATCAAGAAAAGGAAATTCAAAGTAGGAGACTAGGCATTGTTGTTTGATTCTAAGTACCAACAATTCAAAGGAAAATTGAGAACCAGATGGTTGGGACCCTATCAGATTGAGAAAATATTTGACAATGGTTCTATTTAGTTACTTCCCATTGATGGTAGTAAAAGAACACTCTTGGTCAATGGACATAGGCTAAAAATTTATAGGAAGCCTCCTACTAAGGATGAATTCTTGAGGAAGATTGAAGCAGATAAATAATTTTATCATATGGAAGAACCCAGTTCTTCCAAAATGATCAAATAATAGAGGGTAGAGAATGAAAACCAGTAAATGGTGTTCTCTTTCCCCAAAAAAAAAAAAAACAAGGGAAGAGAGTGAAAACCAGTAAATGGCATTCTCTTCCCCAAAAAAAAAAAAGTTTCTCTCAGAGATCAATTGAAAACCAACAATGGCAAAGTTGATCTTCTCAAATAAATGGCTAATTCAAAATAAAAAATTCTTTGGAATTCTAACTATTTTTCTAACCGTTTTCCTTTTGTTTCACTTTTTAGGAATGATGAGTCATCATGACGGAGGGATTACATCATCAAGGATGGTAATTATATCTTTAACTTATTAAAGGTTAGATTGAAAGTTCACATGTGTGATTACATTTTATTTAAAGGTTGATATGATGAGTCATCTATTGTACATCATGATTAAAAGTGAGTAATCATGAGAAAGATATTGATGGAATAAATTGGCGGCATAGTTATAATGAGTTATCATTAGTGTGGAATCAACAAAGTGAAAACTAGTTGTAGAGAAACTTCAAGGAGGAAGCAGTGAATTAGGCTTGCATTCCGTAGCTACAACACAGAAAGTTCTGCAGCTAAGTATAGTAATTCCGCAGCTAAATTCGTCAATTCCATAGCTAAGTGAGGAGTTCTTCAGACAACCCGCACAAGAATCAAGAAGAACAAATTTGAATCATCTTTGTATGATGGGGATTAAAAATAATTTGGAACTAGAGGATGATACCCAGCTCATTGCAGATGAAGAAGTGGTAGCTATCTTTCACCAGGTAGGATGGATGGAATTTCTGAGAAATTTCCCCAAGTATAAAGATGAATTGGTAAGAGAATTCATGAGATATTTAGAGAAATTTAAGACAAAGGTTAGAAATGTTTTCATTCCTTTTCTATGAATACAATTAGTAATATATCTGGAGTGCCAATTATGCATGTCCCAAACCATGTAGTGGGGACACTAAAAGGCCTTGTTGAAACCCTATAAAAAAGGGGAAGTTGAACCCCAATATATTTACAAGATGAAGAAAATCATAAAAGGGTCGGAAGGGCCATCTTGCCCAAACCCTTTGACAGAGTGGAATTTTGGATAGTCAAGTAGTTAACCTATGATTTTCAATTCGGGTTAGTAGGAAGAGAAGTTTTGAAGATCCTCATATACCTTAGATATGGAGCTAAAAAACCAGAATATATAGTAAACCTTCCAGGGTTTCTTTTTCACTCCATCCATACAATGGCCCAGAGGCATTCCTGGGGTGTGGGAACAATCAGACATCATGGGTTAGTGTATTTAGTATGCCAACACCATTTTCTTTCAAATAAAAATGGAGAAGAAATGTGGGAGAAATTTCTTAGCAAGTTTAAGAAAAGCCCTGATATTCTCAGGAGAGTAATATATAGAAACCCCTTCTGCTCCTGAAATTAATTTTAAAATTGATGCTACTATAGAGGAAAATAAAGAACTACGTGGAGAAGAAATACAAAAAAGAAGAATATCTTGAACAAGGACTAAAACTGCATAGAACCTATTGTGCCTTCTAAAGAAATTCCTTCCTCTGTAGTAGCTACAAGAGAGCTAATATCTATCTCTGATAGTGATAGTTCACCTAGGAAAGAGCAAGAGGTGAAAATTAGAAGAAGCTCTAGGAGGAGACCTATTTCTATACATTTTAAGGCTCCTCAAAGAAGGAGAATTCATAAAATGTTTAGAGAAATTCTAGAGGATATGGAAGATCAAGAAGGGATGGAAAAGGAAGCCATTGATACTTTGGGCAGCATGGCCATGACTCCTCTGGACCAAGCCAAACAAAGATAGAAAAAGAAGATGAGATATTTGAGGAACAATTTTTCCAAGAGATGGGTGAATCAACAACACCATCACATGAAGAATATGAATTGGCATCTTGGAAATGGAAAGGGAAATCCCCTATGGTAGAAGAAGAATGCTTAACCCCCAAGGAACTTTCAAAGAAAGAAGAGAAACAACAAGTTAAACAGGCTTTTTTTGTCCAGAGTAGAACTCATTATTAGAGAAAAGGATGAGGAGTTGAATTTTCTCAAACTTAAATTAGAATAGAGAGAAATGGTTATTGGGGAATTAACAACTCATCTCACTAACAAGACTGAGGAATTGACAAGAGTTAAACAATAGATAATGGAGAAAGAGGAGGAATGTCAAAATTCTAGAAAACAAACTAGCTCTGTCAACAGTCTCTGCACAAACTAAATTAACTTATTGGCCACTTAGAAAGCTATGGGATGATACTTGCAGAGAACTCAGTGAAGCCAAGACATCCAATGAGGACTTGAAAAGCAAGATAGAAGAAGAGAAGAAAGCAAGAAAAGAATGGGAAGAAAATTTTTACAAAGAAGAAAATGACAAATTTAAATATCTTGTGAAAATACAAATGGTTTGCATGATGAGTGAGAAATTTCTTGCATGCAGAGAGACCTTCTCCTGCATATAGTGTGTTTTTAGAGGAATAATTCATTCATTAGAATTTGTCAAGGATAACATGTGGCCTTCCACATGAAATAAAAGATGAAGTTGATTTCATAGCAACCTATTCCTTAGCCAATATAGAGCAGAAAAATCTTCTCTATGAATTCTATCTCTGTAATTTCATGTTGGAAAAGAACTCAGGTTTTATGATCAATTTATATGTAGGGGAGATCTAGCTTAATGCATTTGTTTTTTTCTTCAAAATCAGATTGCATGGAAGGAAAGGGAGTTAGAGCATCTGTTAAAGGCTAGTTCATCTAGTCTCTATATGAGGATTCATTATGGTAAACCATCCGCCTTTGCTACACATTTAAGATCCCATGCATTTGATAAAAGGTTTAAGGAACCTTATCTTTCCAATTTACAAAGAAGTATTAATGCCTTCACCTCTTATGAAGAGGAAAATTTTGAAGATATATATGAGGCATGTTTGAAAAGATGGGAATTTCTCACAGTGGCATTAAGAAAAGGGAAGTAATATCTCCCACAAACTTAATCTAGAGTTTGCATAGAGAAAAATCCTTATGTATGCTAATTCCTCAGATCAATGAAAAGCACAGAGGCATATGGATGGGAATGAGAACAAGACCTCCACTCCTTCTCACCCCCATGTCACCATGGCAGAATAGAGAACCACAAGATCCCACTAAATTTGATGCATGGCAGAGGAAAGTAGAAGCAGGAGTAGGGTATAGTACCTCTAAATTAAAGCATTGGGATATTCAGTTCCAGCCATTTGACCTAAGAAATCAAATGGAATGCAGAATATATAACCCCAAATTTGAAGAGTAAATTTTGTAAAGGGACTTACAAACAAGTAAGTATGGGGGAAATGATGAGGCCAAAATATGCCCGTTAAATGTACAATAAATGATCTCATCTTACTCTCCTTTTTATTAAGTTTGACTGCATTTTGTGAATTTTTTTTATCTGATATAAGTTAGGATGTAATTGTCCATCTTTTGTTGATTATGATTCTAATGTTTAAAAGATCTTTAATTCCTAACAAAGTGTTTTGGAAACTCAGTTTTGTAATAAAACAGGTCACAATCAGGTGGAAGAACAAATATGAAGTGGATTGCATGTTTTTGGAAGCATTGGAATCAATACAGTTTAGTTCCAGAACTATGAGACTTAGTTCAAACTCCTCCACGTAGTTACGAGTTCTGTCACTTAGTTCAGGAACTCTAGTACTTCATTCCAGAATTATAAGACTTAGTTTTGGAACTCCTGCAGATAGTTGTAGAAATCTATTAGTTAGACCTAGAATGATTTCCCTTAGTTCCAAAACTCTTCTAAAGTTTCAGAACCGATAAGAATATTTTCCAAACGGATGGTGATTTGTCAAATCAATGATCCTATCAATCAGGAGAAGATTAGAAGACTTCCAAATCTCCATACTTGCAGATCCAGGATAATTATCACAGAGCTATATGTCCAACCATGTTCCAATTTAACATCTATTATGGGCATAATTCAGTTCCATTGTATCAATGGAATAGATACGGCCATAAATGCACCCCTGGAAGAAGTATATATATACATAGTTGTAGATATATACATATAGGAATATAGATATAGAACAGGAGATAGATATAGATTGATATACATAGATCCAACACGTTTTGTAATGCATAACATTTTATCAATAAAATATCCATTTCTATTTTGAGATAAAATTAAGTTGTCCAATCATGTTTCAAGGTGGAGCAAGGGCCCACTCCTCCAAGAACCAGGATCCTCATTTTTGTTCGTATTTATATATTTAGAGAAAATAGTTTAGATATGTTAATTTTGTATTGATTTTAATTCTCTAAGTTGAAAACTATTTTTAGACTTGTCCTTACCGGTGTTTTAGATTAAGTTCATATTTCTTTCGCAATCATTTTTCTAGGCATTCTCAATTGTGTGTTTATTTCTCTAATGTTCATTTTCAGCAATTCCTTTTTGCAAAGTGTGTTTATTTCCAGCAATTCATTTCTATAAAGTTTGTTTACCTCCCACAGGATTTCACGGTTTGATTCCAATAAGGTTTTTAACCAAGAAGTCCTTAAGACATTGAAAATATCCACCAAAAATACAAAATATCTATAATCAATTACTAGATCATTAAGATTTTTCTTGTTGCATATAGCTTTAGACACACCCCTAGTTTGAATATGACATCAACAAAAGTTGATTAAATGAAGGGAATAACAACACCCATCAGTAACCAAGTTTGAAATATAAGATATTCAAGTTAAAAATTAAGGGGTTCGATACACGATAGGTAATACACCATCGATAGCCTAGTCTCTATAAGACCTTACCATGAATTGCACCCACAAAAAAAACAACACATAACCATCTAGGGTGGCTACCCGGTATACTCATGATTGAAATCTCCAAGAGTTTTGAGTCAATGGTGAAGTGAATAAAATATTAACAATCCACATGGCCCTTCGAAATAGGACAATCATTTACCAGATACTTGATACCATTAGCGATGAGGGAAAAGAATATTGGACAACATTGGATTGAACAATATATTCCTAGCTCAATTCATAAGTAGAAAACCTTAATATACATTACTATAGGATCTCATGGTTCTCCCCTTTCTTCCAATACAACAGAGAGTAACTCTTTGTTCCAATATGTTGACAAAGTAGATAATGGAATACTCTAAAAACACATTTTTACATAAACCCTCAATTTTTACTTCTATTCTATTGTTACGGAGAATGATATTAGATCTAAAGGCATTATATATATTTATCATTATTAAGGTAAAATTATGTTTCTTCAATCAAAACAAAACAAAACAAATTGAGAAAAAGGTATCAACTTGATATCCCGAGATGGGTAAACATGCTACCCACCCAAAGAAATATTCCTAGAGATCTCTTCTTAAACCCATACAAGAATAATGTACAATGATATATGTGTATATATACACATTTTGGGACTCAAGACACTCCCTAACTTCCCTTACAGACAGACAAACATTATTGCAGGTTTGTATCAAGTAATGAGATATAAAGGAATGCCTTTAGTCACCTCCAGTGACATGATGATGGAAGTCAAATAAGATAACCGATTCCCATTAAACCCATAGAGGATTTGGTGTAGAATGTTTATAAAGTCCAGATATAACAAAATGACCTGTAAAGGTAAAACAATAAAACTCAAATACCACATTTGCAAAAAAAAAAAACCAAAGATACACCTATTATCTCAATAAGTTACAATGCATACCTAATGACGGTATTGGCACAATATCACACTGCTTCAAGCATTTGGGTATGACCCAGTTTTAACCAAATAATTTGCATAAGGTAATAATAGAAACCTAGAAGAATATTTCCCCTTTACTTCAATCAGAACAACAAATTACAAAATTTCACAGTTATTACCATAACCATCAAAAACACTTTCATGCCCAGATTTTGTTTTAAAAAAAAACAAAAAATAAAACCCAACAAAAATTTCCTTTCTTACAATTTGGTTTGATTTACATAATAACGGATAAGCCCATTTATAAAAATATGAAATAGAATAAGCCATTAAATGGGGAAAGAGATAAATTCTTGCAAAACCAACGAATTTAGAAGGAGATACAAAGGGATAACCAAAACACTAGGCATTAATTAAACCACCACGAAATCCTTTTCTAGGTGCCATTTTAGGAAGGAATAATATTCATTTCAAGATACTAAAAATAAGGTAGAAAAGTATTGCAAAGTGTAGATTTAACATGCCTGAAATGCATTCTTCAGATTTTCCCATCCTGTAATTTCTCCTTCATCAGCACATGGTGCTTCCCCAAAAGGTGCTCCATCTCTGTAAGGGATTTCTAGCCCAACAATACACACAACCAGCAACCATGGGAAGAGAAGGTCTCAAAATACAGAGTAAAATGTATGAAGCCACCAAGGGAATGGAAGTTTCTTCCCCCAAATATGTCCCAAAAGAAAAAACGTGCCAAGAAGACCACTACTAATACAAATTGAAGGAATTAAAGGAGGTTAGAAATTCCAACCAAGGCTAACTAATACATAAAGTTTGTAAAGTGAGGCAAGAAAGAAAGTGGTGCCCAACAGAGGTAAAATACTTGAGAAGGCCATAACTTTTGATAGAGAGCCCTGTTTTGGGAAAACAAGGACTTTCGGAAATCCGTTGACGTACTCTTTACTCATGGATAATTAATTTTTAATTTTGATAAAGTTTAGAGGGTGAATTTCATGAAAACTATCTGAAGGCTTTTATAGTGCAAACCGGTTAATTTTAACTGTGAGAATTGTTCAATTTGATATTCTTCCTCTCTCAACATATCAAATAGACATGGAGTCTTTTTCTTAGATGGATTTCAAGATTAAATTTGTCTGATTGATTTACAATTTGAGGATTTACATTCCTTGACAGAAAAATGACTGTAAGAGGGTGGAGTCTAATTTTGCAAGGTTTTGAAGGATTTCTCCTTAAAATATATAGTCCAATTGAATTCATTTAGGACACACTACTTCAATTTAATCATTCGATCTATTATTTCATTATTTCCGGTTTTTAATTTGTGTAATTTAGGTAAAGTAATTGCCATTTTGAAAATACATAGTAGAGATCAAATTTAAAAGGGTTTAATTGCCATTTTCTTCTTCCAAGTATTATAATGTGTTCCAATTCAAATCTAATACATTTATTTGATTCAATTCCAACCATTCAAAAAGAAAAAACAAAATACAATTCTAATTTCCAACTTTACACATTTCAAAAGACAAAGTTCTGCATTTTCCTTCATATGCATTTACTTCTTTCAAACAGAGATTTCAATTCACATTTAGATGTTCAATATTAAAACAACAACGCAAATTGAGAAGGTAATGCAATCCTTTATTGATTCCAAAATACAACTTTACAACCTTTCTTTCATTCTTCGAGTTCATCATACAAAATACAATTCTTTCACATTCTTTCAAAGGCTGAAAACAAAGTTTATTTATTTTACATTTCACTTCACAAATTTCATAAACAATACCACATCTTTCTATTACAAAACATTTACAAGTTCCTCCATTGCAAGTGGGAAAGGTTATAATAAACTTTATCTTAGCAAGAGACTGTCAAACCTGTCTTTATCACAGCTCCAAGATAGTAACATGTAGACTTCTCATTCTTCCAATTTGATCACAACAAGAGCAGGGGAAAGGCAACACTCTCCACCCAACCAAGACATCCAATGAAGAGGAGAAGCCATCCTTCTTAATTGGCCCCCGAGCCCCAACCATAATGCAATAAAAGATGTGATCCAACTCATGGCAACATTAGGCTTCCACAAACACACAAGCAACACTTTCACAAATAACATATAGTTCCAAAATAAAATGTAGTTTACAACTACATTAAAACATGAAAAACAATACTAAGGCTTCATCAAGCATGCCGAAGGAGTAAGAAACTATGGGGGATGCTTGTTATGCCTTCCAAAGGGGAAATGGGTATCACCACTTGAGAACAAACAACCAACATATATATATATATATATATATATATATATATATATATATATATATATATATATATATATATATGTCATTTCAAATATTTGACATGCCCTTATGCCTCCCCAACCTCTTATGGAAATGAGTAAAAAAATTCAAGCTATTTTTTTTGTAAGGTGGAACCCAAATCCCAACTCCCTCCACCCTTATATCTCCCTAAACCACACTTGTGCCTCCCACAACATATAACCCCATAGTCTTCTCCTACACCATTCTTAGGCCATCTACCTAACAACCCACAAACATACCAAAACATTCATACATTAAAACTTACATTCATAAAAGAAGAGCATTTCAAGCATCAAGCTCCTACCTCTCCATGATGGAGTTGTTCCAAGTTCCAAAATAGAAAGCTTTATCCCAATGCAAGTAATCAGAACAGCCAAGCCCAAGCATGCAACAATGTTTTAAAAAAATCTTCAAAGCAAGAGCTCCCAAAACAACAAGGAATTCACCCAAGAATAAAGTCCCCAAAAATGAAGCAACGTCAAAACAAGGCAAGCCATTCAAATTTTATAGAAGAGGGAAGGGAAGAGGATGAGGTAGATCCATGTAGGGTGGCATATCACACATCTTCAACCCCAACTAAAAAGTCAACTTCATTCTCCAATGCATAATAAATAGGTGGGTGAATAATATGAAAATTTACTTACACACTCAAATTCAACCCACACCCTAAAGGACTGAAATTAAAACATGTAAGAAAAGTGCAATAAAAACATTGAACTTGACTTACAAAAATGCATAAAGAAGGGATAAATTTAACTCTCCAACCATAGGTAAGGTTGATATATCAATTTAAGAGGCATGGAACAATTTTAATTTGTCCCACAAGTCTCTAAAATCAGCCTCCAAGGACAATTTCGAATTTCAAAGAAGATGGAGTGTTTCATACTCCAAAATCAACTTACACATCACTTACACATTTCTTACGACAATTTAATTTTAGGCCAAAAATATAATAATTACTTTCTTATGACCCAATTTGATTAATTACTTTTAACATTGTGATTACTCACATTAATTAACACACCATTTAATAAATAAGGAAAGGGGTCGAGCACCACAAAATAAACACATGCAACATTAAACCAAGGAAAATAAATAAAAGAAACATAAAACCCTTGAACTCCCATTTGAAGGTGATACCCCCATGAAAATCCCTAACAAAAATCAAAACACACAAAAACAAATAAAGTTTCCATGGTGACCATGTTAAATTCATCTAGAATTCCAAAGTGGTTAGTCTCTAATCCCCGATGTGTGTTGTGATATTTTATCCTGCAAAACACAAATACCTCCTTGGGCCTCGTGGCCGCATCAAAACATCCAAATGAATATAATATACTTCCAAATTCATCAATGTATATGTGAATCACAACAATCATCAAGTTAATCAACAAAGTGTCACTTAAAACTTCATCAATAACTATATCATCATCAATTTTAATTCAATTTTCATTTTCTAGGTCTACTAAAAATATCCAAATATCACATATCCGAACAACATCTATAATGTAACCATGTCATATAGTATATCAACATCAATATATAAAATATCTCTAATAATCATCATGCATCATATATGACTTAGAGTTAACAATAATCCATGCTCTAACATCTAATCATCATACTAAATCAAAACTATAACAATGTCCATGGTATAGTCAATGCAGTGTCATGATCGTATCAAAAGGTGTCAAAGGGAAGTTGGCACTACACCCCCTCCCCTTAGACTCGAATTCCTCCGGAAGTCACGGGAAAGAGGATAGAAACAAATGCAACAGAAAAAGGATCACTCCCATTATTTGATTTCTTGCTTCAAACAAGTGTGGGTCCATAGAATCCCAAGTTTTGTCCAATCCAATTCAGCAAGAAAAATGGAGATTATAAGGGATGAGTTCTAAACTTTACGCATGTAGAGGGCTACGACATTTAAATCTAGAGAGTAAATTTATGCTATCAAGAAAGGTACAATATATAGCAATATACCATGAAGAGTTCATAAGAGTCTTAAGAGTAACCACAAAGTAGATGAATAATAAGGAGAATTCCATGAGATGAGAAATACTGCATAGCTTCCCAATGAATACAACATACCTTGTAGTAACAAAATTTAAGGTTTCCACTAGGGTTAAATTATGCTTTCATAATTCATTGTCTAGGTAATGCTAAAATAATTAACCAAGGAAATAATTTTGTACGAGAGACATGTTTACTCAAGTTCCCACAATTTTAGGTCACACAAGATAAGGTTAATCAATAAGGAAGGACACCTAAATCCATGCAAAGCATTTACAATCGAGAAAATATTTATGGAAAACACCTGCTGTAACTCGAGAGGGTACAGATAAATTTTCATGGTAATATTAAGAAATTACATGACCACAAGGTTTCCTATTGTCTGATTTTTTTACACTTTTGTTTTAAGAATCGAACACACCACACGAACCAAATCTAGAGACGTCAACCATTTAGCAAAATAAATATATATATATCTCCCCTAGAAACTAACATATCAATACAAGAAGTACCATTCTTAATAACACAATGGGATTCATTTATCTTATTTCTTGATCAAGCTCACAATAACCACAAAGAGAGCACAAGCATAAATCGTGACATCAAAGAGAACTCAAGTCTATAGGAGAAGAACAAGAAGAAAGAAGACTTCCTAAAGTCATTTTATAACCTTAACATATGTTGCCTTAAGACTATAAGAACTTAGCTCTCCAAGGACGAGAAAACATGCAAGGAGGTTTCTTAAACAAGAGATAAGTCTCAAACCAAAAAGGCCACAAATCACACTCATCGAGCTATGGGACGATAAGGGTATGATGAAAAAAAAACCCACAATGAAAGGCACATACCTCTATGAACAAGAAGGTACTAAGCAACTATAACACACTACTATCCATCGGGTGCTTCAAAATTGCAGGTAGGTGACAAAACTACGAGTTCAGCTATACATTGTACTCAATAAACATAAATATTACTTATTTATAAATCAACCGATTAAGTAAAAAGTTGTAGTTTCATTTGCTAAGCACATTCCTTTATGATTTTTCTTAATTAAACTTCCTCCTATTATGACATCACAAGTTTGTGTTATAAAGACCACTAAGGGGCATGATATCTCGCCATTCTATAAAGGCAGAAAATAGAAAAAGTATTTATTTTACTCCTAGGGGAGGTAGATGGACAAAGTTTTTCCTTTTTGTTCTTCTACATGGTTTTTATTTCTTCTATTAATCTACCAAGGTTAAAGCAAGGACCATTTTCTCTTTCTATGTTCTAGTTTATTTATTAAGCTTCAAGGCCAAATCTCCTCAATTATAGTTTTATGATGTTTGTGTGGGTCAATTTGTCAACACAATTTAATGCGAAGGAAGGGTAAACATATCACACTATTACGTTTATGGGAGAGAGAGGTAAATCAACACACCACATTTTTAATTCTAAGGAAACAAGGGACATTCAACATAGAAAACACATTAGTAATTTGTAAGAACTAGGAGACAATCAACCAACATGGATCACAACAATATTTCGAGATTTTTCCACTAATTAAAAGTATCATAAAACATTCCTAGTTGGTTTCTACAAGTTCTCGAAGGAAGTTACAAGGAAGACCAATTAAGGAAGCATATTTACTTTTACTTATCTAATATGGTTTAACAATGTTTGTTGTTTTGGAAAAATCATTTTTACTCGCATGATAAGACAAGAAAAGTTTTCAAATATACACCCATATTACCAACGGATACCACAAACCAAGAAATCAAAATGACAAGGAAATATTTTACTATAAGAAAACCACATACTCACTAGAAAGCATCAATTGTAAGCAACCAATCATCTATCTATTCAATACGGCTTTACGACCAAGAGTTATAGTTTCACAAGAAGAATCCCATTATAGGATACCATTGAGATTAATTCATCAAGGTCTAATTACACTAACATCACTAGTGGCATGGTCCAAAAGTCTCAAGGCATCCATAAGTGTCTCCACGTAATTCAAAATTAATAGGTCATAGAGTGTTATTCATAGTGACATAAAAAAATTAAGTAAAGGGTAGACTTATTTACAAGTCAAGAGGGCAACGAAACACACTTAATTTACATACACAATACGCAAATGGGATTAATTCTAACCATAATTATCAAGATGCTTACAATCCTCAAGTCACTACTTTATATAATGAAATAAAGAAATCCTGATAAAACTTAGCATGCCATAAAAAATAAGCCACTACTAGACAAAAAATTTTCTACTAACATCCAGAGCACCAAAATCAATCTGATCCTAACACAATTCATCAGCCCCCACAATTAAACACCTTCACTCCAATGAGGTTCAATCTCTTACCAGATTGTAAGAGAATCACCACATGTAGATCTGGGATTCCATTGAATCACATATTCA
The DNA here is from genome assembly GCA_018340775.1 of Taxus wallichiana var. yunnanensis. Lineage (NCBI taxonomy): Eukaryota > Viridiplantae > Streptophyta > Pinopsida > Cupressales > Taxaceae > Taxus > Taxus wallichiana. Next base: position 178,735,751 of record CM031241.1, read on the forward strand.
GTTAAAGGAACATTTCAGCTATCTTGAAACATTTTGTTGTTTCAAGCTCTCCATTTTTGTAAGAATTCTCAAAGATCTGGAAAATCAAGTTCATTCTTGCCTCACCTCCCACCAAAAATCCATTTAAAAATAAATAATCTTACCCATACTACCCCCTGTTTGTCCTATGTGTATACAAATGCATAGTTTCTTTTACCAAAACATGCGAAACAATCAGTTTTCATTGTCTTTAGTGGCACGAACCTTGCTTTGAAAATATCTTCATTATCTAGAGTGACAACTCGTGAGAGTTAGGTTTTGTTGCATTGATCATATTTTCTTCAAGGTCTTCTTAATAACTTCACAAGGAAGGATATCTCCATCTCATCCACAAATGGCGGGCTACAAAAGGGTCATCTCACCCTTGTTGAAAGAAACAACCATAAAGTAGTGAGGATAGATCAAATCCTCTTGAGGGTGCTACCCATTTCTCCACATCTGAGTGATAGAGAGAAAGATGTATTTCATCCCCAGCCTATAAAATGACATACTACATGCTCGCTTATCTCTAAGATTCCTACCAAACCTGTGATGTTTCTCAGCTTCTAAGGGAGAATCAACTTTGGTACCAACACCCGATTGGTGTCATTCTTTGGGACATTGTGATTTCAGTCCATAATCAGACCTTGGTAAGCACTTATATGCTTTAAAGTGATAGTACATTGTTTCAACGTCATCCTGTCTTCAGCCCCGTAAGAAGTGTTCAAAGTTACAAGTAATGTGTGTAATTTTTTTTGGCCTTAAAACATGCCCAATATACCGGGAAATGTGCTTTTCTAATATGGGCGGGATTTTTACTGATAGGTTTATGGGACAGTTTTGGCCCATGGTTTTGATACCTACAATTTTGTAAAACTACTTAGCGATTTGTCACTTATATGGTTTTATGCATATGGTAGGTATAATGTAACATTGCATATTTTTTTGAATTTGGGTGTGAATTCTATGGAGTTCGTTGAGCATGTGCTCCAAATAGATCTGGGTATTGTATTGAGAGAGTGGTAGATTTCAATAAAATATGAGCAAGTGATTCTTGGTGAAAGTAGCCCAAATTGGGTGAACCACATTAAATCTTTGTCCCTTTATGTTGTGTTATTTTATTTCGTAATTTTATTTGAGATCTGTAATATTTATGCATATTATTTTCTACTATTGCCATTCTATGAGGGATTGTTTCCGCATATTTTATCCCTTATTTCCTAACAATTGGTATTAGAGCTGGTTTAGTTTCTGAAGTGTTGATTCGCAGGAAATTTTTATCTTGTGTGGGATCTATGGAAGATGATGGAAGATTAAGGGTTGATAAATTCAACGGGAAGAATTTCAGTCTTTGGAAGATGCGAGATGGAAGATTACTTTTATCATAAGGATCTTTATATTCCATTGTCTCGAGAAGGTGAATAAACCCTCGAGCATGATAGATGAGGATCTTTATATTCCATTAGTTGTGTCTTGCATCTTGATATTATTTAATATTTCAAAGAAAAAGACTACAAAAGATCGATGGATGCATTAGGAAGTTTTATGAAAAACCCTCTTCCTCTAATAAGATATTTTTAATGAAAAATTTGTTTAATATGAAGATGTCTGAGAATGGTTCAATAGAAGATCATTTAAATGATTTTAATATGGTTGTAAATATGCTAGCTTTAGTTACAATAGAATTTTATGAAGAAGTTAGGGATTTATTAGTTATGTTAGCTTTACCGAGCGTTGGAATAGCCTGGTAATGGTGGTAAGCAACTCGGTTCTAGCTAACTCAAAGTTGAAGTTTGAGGATGTCGTAGGGGTGATTCTAAGCGAGGAAATGTGAAGAAAAATATATGGTGAATCTTCTACTTCAGGGAATGCTTTGACAATGGAAACTAGAGGGAGACATAAGAATAGAGGAAATCATGAAAAATCGAAGGATTGGGTAAGGTCAAAATCCAAAAGAAAGATAGTATGTTGGCATTATGGAAAGTCTTGGCATGCAAAGAAGGACTGTTGGGAGCTTGAGGACAAGAAGAAAATAAGGAGAAAAATGTGGCAATGGGTAATGTATGTCGGGATTATTTGATTCTTTTTTGCACAATATTACTGAATCTTGGGTTTTAGATTCGGGGCTTCTTTCCATGCTACTCCACATAGACATTATTTTTTTATTATGTTCAAGGATATTTTGGGCATGTTTTTCTGGCGATGATGAGCCTTACAACATAGTTAGAAAAGGTTCTATTCAGTTAAGATGCGAGAATGGGAATACTTCGCTATTGAAGGATGTCAGACATGTTCCTACATTAAGATGAAATTTGATATTTGCAGGGAAATTGAGAAGTGATTTTTGTACTGTGATATTTATAGCAAACTCTTGGAAGGTTTTACTATGATGACTTTGGATATAAATGTTGGAGTATAAAGGACAAGAAAATCATTCATTCTAGGGATGTGGTCTTTAATGAGAAAGTCATGTATAAGTAGTTGTTGTAGGAAAACAAGGAATAATCAAAGAAAGAATATGTAGCAGTAGAAGATCTTCCAAATGGGAAAGTGACACATGAATCAGTTTAGGAACCTCCTCAACAGAACCCCAAACTCCTATATTTAGGAGGTCTTCTAGGGTAAGAATAGAACCTAAACATTTTTTACGGTTCTTTGTATTACTTATTACTCACCGATAGTGAAGAACCATAGAGATTTGATGAACAATACGGGTAGATGTCGGGAAGAAGTGGGAGTAAGCCATGGATGAGGAGCATTAGGACTTCATGGAGAACCGGACATGGGATTTGGTGAAGCTACCCGAAGGAAAATACCATTACGAAAAAGTGGGTGTTCAGAGTCAAAGAGGAAGTAGGAGGCAAGAAAAGATGCAAGGCCCAATTGGTGGTCAAGGGGTTTGCATAGAAAAAAGGTGTAGATTTTTATGATATTTTTTCTCCTATAGTAAAAATCACTTCTATTAGAACTGCTTCTAGGAATAGTTGTAGTAGAAGACTTATACTTAGAACAACTTGATGTAAAGACTTCATTTTTCCATGGTGATTTGGAGGAGGAACTATATATGTAGCAACCAGAGGGTTATGAGGTCAAAGGTAAAGAGGAGATGGTGTACAAACTGAAGAATATCTTGTATGGCTTAAAACAAGCTCCACGTCAATGGTATACGAAATTTGATAGCTTTATGATGGAGCAAGGTTATATTAGATGTCATTCGACCATTGCGTGTATACAATTTTTTTTTTTTTGAGGATGGCGTTATATTATCCTTTGTTTGTATGTGGATGACATGTTGGTTGAAGGTGAAAACATCCACCAAACAAAAGTACTCAAGAAGAAGCTAAGTAAATCCTTTGCTATGAAGGATTTCGAGGCAGCCAAAAATCCTTGGTATGAGGATATCTCGAGATAGGAAGGAATGAAAGCTAACTTTATCTCAAGAAGAGTACATTAAGAAGGTCTTGGAGAGGTTTAATATGTAGGATCCTAAATTAGTTCGGACTCCTTTGGCAAGCCATTTCAAGTTATCAAAGGAGCAGTGTCCCAAGATAGAGCAAGAGAGAAACCATATGTCCAAGGTACCTTACTCATCAGTGGTTGGTAGTTTGATGTATGCCATGGTGTGCACCAAGCCTCAATATTGCCCATCTAGTGGGAGCTGTAAGTAGATTTATCGGTGATCCGGGAAGAGATGACTAGAAGGAAGTAAAGTGGATCCTTCGGTATTTGAGAGGGACCATGGGGATAGTTTTGTGCTAAAGTGGATCATACACCACTTTGTGTGGTTATGTAGATTTAGATATGGATAGAGATGTAGACAGTAGGAGGAGCATGATAGGTTATGTTTACACTATAGGTGGGACAATAGTGAGTTCGATTTCATGACTACAGAAGTTGGTGGCTTTCTTAACCATAGAGGCTGAGTATGTTGCTGCCACAGAGGAAAGCAAAGAAATGATTTAGTTACAACATTTTCTTGAGGAGTTGGGGCATAAGTAGGAGGAAGGAAAGCTGCACAAGGTGGCAGGTGAGTGCTATACACTTAGCTAAGAACTCGATTTCCACTCTAGAACGAAACATATATAGTTAAGGTACCATTTCATCAAGATAACATTGGAGGAAGAAAATTTGAAGTTGGAGAAGATTCATACCAGTAATCCTATAGACATGATGACCAAGGTGGTCACAAGGAGAAAATGAAGTTGTATTCAGCTTTTGTTGGTCTTCACGGAAACTAGTGAGGGGTTGAGAAGTTTGCTACAAGGAAAACTAGTCTAAAAGTGGGAGATTGTTAGGTTATGGAGCCTCTTTTCATGTGAGAAATTGTTGAAGACCGCACACTAAGAGTATTGTACACTTTCCACAATTGTCTCGCTGGGATTTTCTTTGCCCTTAAAACATGCTCGATATATTGGGAAATGTGTTTTCTCATATGGGTGGGATTTTTGACCCATATGTTTTTGGTACGATTTTGGCCTATGGTTTATACCCACGGTTTTGTAAAATTGCTTAAACGCTTGTCTACTTATATGGTTTTATGCATATGGTATATATAATGTAACATTACAAATGTGTTTTGAATTCAGTGTGAATTTCAGTAGAGTTTGTTGAGCATAGCTCCAAATATATCCGGGTATTGTATTGAAAGAGTAGTGGCTTGGAATAAAATATAAGCAAGTAATTCTTGGTGGACGTAGCCCAAATTTGGTGAACCACGTTAAATAATGTCTCTTTGAGTTGTGTTATTTTATTCTCGTAATTTTATTTGAGATCTGTAATATTTTATACATATTAGTTTCTACTATTGCAATTCTATGAGGTATTATTTAGCATATTTTATCCCTTATTTCCTAACAGTAAGAGGGTCTAAACCAACCACTCATTTCCAAGCAAGTTTCAATGCCACTTCCTAAAAGGAACTAGTTTGCATAAAACCAGAAACAAAATAGTCCACGCGACCACATTCTTTCAGGATTTCATTTGGTAGAAGACAACCAATGTGTGTTCCTTCAAAAATAATTTAAGGAATGGCAGGAGTCCACAAAACTCCACGCACCCACCCTTTGTCAGATCAAAACCAAAATCTTTTTGCAGGAGGAAGACAACTGGTTCCCAAACAATAATTCATTTCATTTGGTGACAACCACATGATAACGCCAGTCATTGCTAAAGTGGTAAGGGGTGAGAGGTAGTAGTTGGAAAAATTAATTTGAGCATAATAAATGGCCACTTCAAATATTACACCACACACAACCCCCTATGCATTCACAAAATTAGCCATTAAGGAAGAAAGGTACCCAATTAATCCTATATCAACCGTGAAGGTTAAATTGCATATGATCGGGATGCTTGGAGGAAGAAAAATCAAATTTTCCTTTAATTAAATGATTAAAATAACACGCGAAAGCAAAGCTTAATCGACCAAGGGAAGAAAACTAGGGGTTGACGTTCGAAAGAGAACACAGATCAACGACCGACCATGGCGCCAAGATAGAGTAACCCCTTCTTTAGCATATAACGAGGTGTAGTCATGATGCGATCGAACGAAACAACCAAAAGTAATATAGAGATAATTAATATAAAATATCGATAATAATCGACAATAAAGTAAAATACTAATAATATAAAATAATGGCCGATCGACAATTGAATCAAAAATATCATTATTATCATTTTTATTATTAATTTTACAACTAAAAAATATATTTATTATTCATATTAATAATGACCGACAGTCAAGCTTGACAATGCGACAACAACATTTTCCTTTAATAGGTTAATCGCATAGGACGCTACAAGGTCCACAAATAGAGGTGTCAATTATGAATCGAGAAGGCAAGATGGAGAGGGAGGGTGCTAGTTCTTCACCGTGACAAGGAAGAAGTCAACTATCGGTCAACAAGAGCACACACACGACCTTCCCACTTACTGTGGTCCGGGGCTAACATCGGGGTAACATCGAATAGGGAATTATAGGACCCTTAATGAAGAGTTGTGAGTCATCTAATATGCCCACTACCTATGATGAAACATATGGAAAGGGTTTAGGGGAATCAATCTTGACACTTGTAAGATGTTTATCTTTAATCTCTTTCCCGACATATGGTAAATCTAAGATCACATTAATATTTAATTCTTTAAGTTGTTGAGATGGACCAATTACACTTAAGAGGAGAAGTTGATTGCTGCTTATGGTTCCTACTAACAAAATTACCATACTCTTTTGTGAAAATTGATTGATTGATACATTATAAAACTCACTATCAACATCGGTTGTGAATTCCCCATCAATATCCTTTATTTTTCCTATAACACGATTACATATCCAACTCTAAATAAATATTTTGTTAATTCTAATTTTCATTTTCATTTTCTAAATTCGATATTGTTTGAAACTAACAAAAAATGGATTATGAAATTAATCTAAGGTGTTCCATATCATATTAATAGGCTAGGCATATCAAAATTATTTTTGAAGAATGTTAGAAGAGTAATTAGACTTTAAGATGAGCTAGGAAATAACACGCTTTTAAATATGAGGAGATGTACCAATCTAATTTATTAGTTTTATTGATTTCACATTCACATTTACTTCTTAAATGTTCACAATGTTGACATTTGTTAAGAATTTCAATTTTTAATGTCCATCAAGTTTCCCAAAACACTTGACGTCAAAATGTCACGCAAGGTCTAAAGCACAACACTAGTAACCCACAAAGCACATTTTTAACACATTTTCATCGCACCACAACAAGATTGTCATCCAAACCATGGGGAAGAAAATAACTGAACACCCAACATAGAACTCAACACACATGCCCCAGATAGAGATCAAATATATAACACATGCTTAACATACAACAATGAATCATGGAATATGTATTCACATGTTTTACATGACTCAAATCCATGATTGTAACATTATGAGTTTTAATCACCTTGCATTATGGATTGTAACATAATTTTTTAATGTCTTTTGACTTTTAATATAATTTTAATATTGTCAATGCTAGTCTCAATTGTAAAAATATCTATGAAGTGAAAATTAAATTTCTAACATTTGATTAAAGTTTGGAACCATTAGCTAATATAAGTAATAAATAACCATTATGGATAGTTGAGGGTGTTTTTAATTGCGAGTCCTTGTTGAATTTCATAAAAGAACTATCTTTTACCTGTGAGTTGAAGAAGAGGAAAGACTAAAGAAAGAAAGTGATCATATTAATAATTATTTATCAAATCCAAAATAAATCTTTTGAGAGTGACAACCTCAATCGCTCAAAGGAGTCTTGATAGGATCCTTAATATAAAAAAAAAAAAATACATAAAATATTATAGTTTAATTTTTTTTTCTACATTACAAAATGTAATGTGAAATTTATTTGTGTTATTAATCCTTGAAATGCAAAATAGATCTTGTCTAGTATAGTAAACAAGTAACCATGTGGAACAGAATCCAAACATAATTGAGAATCCTTCAATGGTATTATTTGCTTTGATGGTAAGTAATTTATAAGTCAATATTAATCTATGCAAATGATTTTATTGATGTACATAGTTTATAGTTGGTTATTTCAAGTGCTCATATGCTCATGGATGATACGAATTCAAAGATATCTGCAAACATTATTTTGCATCATTAGTTTTATCAATAAAATGATAACTTATGAAGAATAAATAATAAAACAAATTAAATATATGAGTATATAGATAAATACCTTCCAAGCATCATGGTAGTTGCTTGTGGATTAGTCCCTGGACTATCTCGTAAATTGAACCATCCACGACCCTTAGATTATTGACACCATTCACTCTATATTTTTCATCAACCACAGAACCAATATGACACCCTCCATGGTAATGAAAAAATGAACCTAATGTATCTCTACGAAGTTGGCAAGGTCTTCTTTGTTTGATTGATTTTGTGGTATTCGGGTCCAGGAATTGGAATGTGCTAGAGTTGTCACTACTAGTAAATTTATATTCTTGAATAGATTTGGTAGCGATAAGATTAGCCAATACCCTTACACCAAGCATACATTTTCTAGATCAAAAGGGTCGAAAGGTAGTTGTATCAAACCGAGGAGTGACTTTGGGATCTATCTTTGTTAAGTCAAAGCTCACCCCTAGATAAGGGAAATGCTACCTTACTACCAATTGGACCAATGTATTGATGGTTTGTGGCATTATTCTCTAGAGAATAGCTAAGACCCTCCATATAGAGTTGTGAATCATCAAGTATGCACTGCAACTTGTACCTGAAACAGATGGCAAGTGTTTAGGGATTCTAGATTGACACTCTGCAAGAGGTGGATCTGAAATCCCTTTCCCTACAAATGGTAAATCTAAAAGCACATTAATATTCAATTCTTTGAGTTCTTGTGATGGACCAATTCCACTTAAGAGAAGAAGTTGATTGCTGCCTATGGTTCCTGCTGACAAAATCACCTCACTCCTTTGTGACAATTGATTAATTGATACATTATGAAAGACGCCATCAACATCACTCGTGAACTCTACACCAACAGCCTTTATCTCTCCTGCAACATAGTTTCACATCCAACTATAGATAAATATTTTCTCAATTATGCAGTCTATTTTCTAATTTTAATTTTAATTTTCTGAATTGAATCTTGTTTAGAAGCTAACAAAAATTAGATTATGAAACTAATCTAAGGCGTTCTCATAATGTAATCGTATAGGTTAGAACATGTCTAAAAGAAAAAATATAGCAAGGATTACTCTGTTTTTACTTTTTGCTGCGATGATGTTCAAGATTTATATTCCGAATAAAAATCGGAAACTACTTTTGTTGACAATCTAAGCAGATTTTTCAATCTCAAAAAACCCATGTCAATGGAAGATGATGAATATGTACCTGATTCCTGATTGAAGAGGATTCTGCCGACAGTAGCATTGAGAAGAACAACAATGTTATCTGGATTCGCATATCTGAGAAGATCTGCTGCTGTATGTCTCTTTCCATTGTTATCAAATATTGAGGCACTAATCTTGGTGCCCTCCAAATGTTCCACAGTATATCCATTGTAGGGAAGCACTCCAGCTTCCAGAAGACCATTTTTAAGCGAAGAACTCCATTGTCTGGTTTGAAGGCATTCAAGTTCCCCACCCATTCAAACGACTCGTTTACAAGTTTCTCATCCCATCCCATATTCAAAATATATTCCTGGCTCGCCCTGCTGTAGAAGGCAGCGTTGACAGCTGTTCCGCCTCCTCGGACTCTTCCCCTTACCAACTGTACTCCATCTTCTGTGACAAATCTTTGAGCTACATATGGGTAATCATCCGCATTCAACAAAATCCTGAAAAAACCACCGGTCGTCTCGACGTCAGGATTTCCATAAGGAGAATCTCCCCTCTCCACAACAAGAACAGAGTAATGCTGTGACAGAGTTGCTGCTAAAGGACACCCTGCTGCACCTCCTCCAACGATAATGTAATCATATGTTCTTGAAGCTGCCTTTTCAGCATCTACGGTCATAAACGAATATGGGTACTCTGAAAACATCAAGCACAGAGCATCTCAAATCAATGACAGACCATCCATAGGTGGACAAAAATTAATATAAAAGACATCTGGAATCAGTGTTATCAAATAAAATTGGGACCTCCGATGTCTTAGTGTGGAACCGGTAGTGTAGTAAAAGTTATAAAATCATCAATGCCAATTTTCCATTTTCGGCATTGATGATTTCATGCCTTCCACTTCACGTTATAACGAATCCCGTTGACCAAAACTTTTAATTAATTCCAATCACACGTTTCCATACGAATCACAATTGATTAACTTATAAGTTACTATAAATTAGAATCCTTTCAAACTTTTATTGAATAATCATTATGTCAATAAATATTTTATGTTGGTATAAGGTGAGGGATTTAAATGTGGGATGTTTATTCTCTTTATTATACTGCCCTTGACTATTAATTTTGATTTCTTCATCAATAGCAATATGTCATGTGTTCAAATAATTTATTTTTGTAAAGTTTTACATAAAATTTTGAGAATATTCTACTTCCCTTTATTAAGGAATATTCTACAATTTTTACTTTCTAACTATAATTTTGATGAAAAATCTACATAACATTTAATGCTTGTCTCATCAACACATTGTTATGTCATTTTAGGGTCTGAGTTTGGAAGATTGCTGATATTTTCCTTTGGTACAAATAGTGTTGATATTTATTTTTTGAATGACCCTTCACATGTGCTAGTCAAGTAGTTTCCTCTCATAGACAATTGTACCTCTTCGGATCGTAGGAGATATTAGGGTTACAAATTTATCTCCCTTTGCCTTTGCCTACTGAACAATGCACTCTAATGGTGACCGACAACAACCCAAACAAAAGGACACACTTGACAAAAATGGCAATGTAGCACTAGATACGAGATGCCCATAAATTTAGCCTCCTCAAAAGGGTAAGTATCTTTATATAATTATGTTTATACCGAATTGAGTTGGCATCTATTTAATCACTTTGTTGCGGAACTTCACAAGTTAGTGGGGCCACTGTATTGTGGGTTCTACATTCAATCAGATATGTTGTGGAATTTCATAGGTTAATGGAGCCAAGAGTATATTAACATAGATTTGGTGGAGTTGTCGATGCATTCCGTGGAAGGATTACTCTTTGAAGCGAAAGCACAGTTCATCTTCCAACCCAACTAATGCCTTTGTTCGGCATGGCTGCCAGGGGATTGGAGAAGCCCTTACAAAATTTACTCAAAAATATTTCTCCCTATCTTGTAGTTTATGATGTAATATTACACCGGACGTCTAAAGTGGCTCTTAGGTTAAAAATCCCTACAATAGCATTCTCGACCTTTGCAACGGTTTGTTTGAGGTATTTCTTTTGTCCATATTGAAGGTTTGAAAAAGCCGTAGATCTAACCAGACCACCTCCTGATTATCCCTCGAGAAAAATCCGATATCGACCATTTGAAACAGGGTCTATGATTGGCTTCTACATCAGAAACAACTCTTATGCTTATAGAGATGAGAGGGAGAGATAGATATGTTCATCGACGATTTAAATGATTCCTCTATAATTCTTATAAAATGCTACCATGAGTTAGAAGGTAATTTTTAGGACTATTTTCACAAGGTTATCTGCAAATAAGTGATTCAAAGAATAATTATTGTATAAAATGGTTGTTTATGTATCATTTGGAACCGAATATTTTTTTCCGGAAGAATAGATCGAATTCGACATCTATTTACCTTTTATTTTGATCAAAGTTGAATGTATCATTTGGAATCGAATATATTCTTCAAGAAGAACAAAGCAAAACTTAATATCTATTTACCTTTTTATTTTATCGAGTAATATAGAGGTAAGAATGGCTAGGAGAAATCAATACGTTAGTGCTCTTAATCTCACGCTATTAAGCTTACGATTTTCAATATCTATGCTAGGATTTTACACTATTTGCATGAATCGAGTGTCCATTAATGTACTCTTTTTCAAATGTTGATGTATAGGTACTAGAATGCAAATGATGCAAGCTGAAACCGATGATTTCATGCCAATTTTCCAATGCCAATTTTCCATTTTCGGCATTGATGATTTCATGCCTTCCACTTCACGTTATAATGAATCTGTTGACCAAAATTTTTAATTAATGCCAATCACACGTTTCCATACGAATCACAATTGATTAACTTATAAGTTATTATAAATTAGAATCCTTTCAAATTTTTATTGAATAATCATTATGTCAATAATTATTTTATGTTGGTATAAGGTGAGGGATTTATATGTGGGATGTTTATTCTCTTTATTATCGCCCTTGACAATTAATTTTGTTTTCTTCATCAATAGCAATATGTCATGTGTTCGGATAATTTATTTTTGTAAAGTTTTACATAAAATTTTGAGAATATTCTACTTCGCTTTATTAAGGAATATTCTACAATTTTTACTTTCTAACTATAAATTTGATGAAAAATCTACATAACATTTAATGCTTGTCTCATCAACACATTGTTATGTCATGTTAGGCTCGAGTTTGGAAGATTTTTGATGTTTTCATTTGGTACAAATAGTATTGATATTTATTTTTGAATGACCCTTCACATGCACTAGGTAGTAGTTTCCTATCATAGACAATTGTACCTCTTCGGATAGTAGGAGATATAAGGGTTACAAATTTATCTCCCTCTACCTTTGCCTACTGAGAATAATGCACTCTAATGGTGATTTGAAAACAGCCCAAACAAAAGGACCCACTTGACAAAAATGGCAATGCAAAGCACTGAGATACGAACGCCCATAAATTCAGCCTCCTCAAAAGGGTAAGTATCTATTCATCTAATTATGTTTATGCTGAATTGAGTTGGCATCTGCTTTTTTCACTTTGTTGTGGAACTTCACAAGTTAGTGGGGCCACTATATTGTGGGTTCTACATTCAATCGATATGTTCATGGAATTTCATCGGTTAATGGAGCCAAGCGTATATTAACGTAGATCCGATGGAGTTGATGCATTCCGTGGAGGATTACATCTTTGGATACGAAAGCACAATTCATCTTCCAACCCAGCCTAATGGCTCTGCATTCAAAGCATGGCAACTAGGGGATTAGAGCCCTTACAAAATTTACTCAAAAATATTTCTCCCTATCTTGTAGTTTATGATGTAGTATTACACCTAGGACGCCTAAAGTGGCTCTTAGGTTAAAAATCCCTACAATAGCATTCTCGACATTTGCAAAGTGGTTTGTTTGAGGAATTTCTTTTTGTCCATATCGAAGGTTTGAAAAAGCCATAGATCTAACTAGACCACCTCCGATTATCCCTAGAGAAAATCCGATATCGACCATTTGAAACAAGGTATGTGATTGGCTTCTACATCAAAAACAACTCTTACACTTATAGAGATGAGAGGGAGAGATAGATATGTTCATTAACAGTTTAAATGATTCCTCTATAATTCTTATAAAATGCTACCATGAGTTAGAAGGTAAATTTTAAGACTATTTTCACAAGGTTATCTGCAAATAAGTGATTCAAAGAATAATTATTGTATAAAATGGTTGTTTATGTATCATTTGGAACTAAATATTTTCTTCCAGAAGAATAGATCGAATTCGACATCTATTTACCTTTTATTTTGATCAAAGTTGAATGTATCATTTGGAACCGAATATTTTCTTCAAGAAGAACAAAGCAAAAATTAATATCTATTTACCTTTTTATTTTATCGAGTAATATAGAGGTAAGAATGGCTAGGAGAAATCAATACATTAGTGCTCTTAATCTCACCATATTAAGCTTACGATTTTCAATATCTATGCGTAGGATTTTACACTATTTGCATCAATCAGAGTGTCTATTAGTGTACTCTTTTTCAAATGTTGATGTCTAGGTACTAGAGTGCAAATGATGTGAGCTGAAACTGAACATCCCTTATTTACAGCCTGAAATTGTTGTGGCAGTTTCAACGACCTGAGCAGCTCAGCAACTCTTGAGTTGTATTAATTTTCACAATGAGATTATTATCAAATTTTATAAATTACCATGTTTAATTCTTTAAATGCGAGACATCACAGAGATTTTATATTTTTCTATCATTTCAAAGTGTGGGATGGCATGTGATTTATTGAAGTGGTCCTTAAAGAGCTAGACATCCAAAGTGATTCCTCATCTAATTCCTCCTAGGTAACCTAGGATTGTTATATATAATAAAGCGTCAAATGAGACCATTGTTTGGGTGACCGTTGAATTATCCAAGGTGCATGCGGAAGCTCATGGTGGCTACCATAGAGGGAAATTTATTTTATCAAAAGTTGTTGAAGATGTTCATGCCGCCTATGGTATGTCCTATGGATGTAGTTACGAGTGACCTAGTATGGTCATTTGTGGATGCTAATACAATTGGTTTTTTTCTTTTTCTTGTTCCACATTTGGGAAGTTTAGATGTTTTGGTTATATTCTCAAGACTTTGGGTAAATAAATTGGTATTTTTTCCTAAGCCATTTTCTCATACAAGTTTTACGAGCATGTCTTCACATTACTAAATTATTATATGGTTGCTATGTTTTGATGTACCTTTAATCTTCTTGGTTGGGATTTTGTGATGGCATTTTTTTACAGATGTATGTTACGTTGTCATCAAAGTTTCAAAAAATGTTAGATCATAGTCTTGTGATGTTGGTATGTTTTTTTCAAGACTTCTTCATAGTGCTTAATTAATTTGTTTGTTTCACTTTTCTTGTTACTCTATCCATTTTTACAACTGTTGAGATTTCTTAGTATGTAAGTACAAACTAGATTATACAAATGACATCAAGTAATAGGAGTCAATGTAATTACGTGATCTAGAATCTTCCAGTGAATTATATAATAGGTGGTATGATTTAATAAATTAATTGTCATATTGTAAAATAGTTATTTCTAAATTCGATCTTTGTTGGTATAAGTACATTGCATAAGGATTGGAAATTTTATCGGATTATAGTAGATAGCTTTAATCTTGTGAACAAATCCTACTTTGTGACTAATTTTTTGTTTCTTCTATTTTGACGCCTAGACATAAGAGTCAAGAAATCATAATAAGGAGAAATTAGACAATTGCAAACATGTAGATGTATAGTTAGAACTTGGAATCAAAGAGATTGGAGAATAATGTCTTAGTTCAATTTAAAATGACTCATGTTACGTATTGATATAATCTTAAAATAAATAATGGTAAGTCATATTATATACATAGATGATTGTAGAACCAATGTGTCTTAAGACGATATCATAAAAATTAGTTATAAACTTTGAAGTGTATAAGAAAATTGTCAACCACTCTAAAAAAATTAGAGTTTTTTGGAACATGCATATTTGTTCCTTCGGTTGAATGCAAAATCTATATATATCTTAAGTCACACATGCACATGAAATATTTTAGAAAAAAAATTAAATTTGAAAGAGTAACCAACAACAATAGAATTTATATTAGCTATTTAAACTACCATACCTTTGGTCTCAACAAAAATATATTGATAAATGGAAGCTTAGTTTTGTATTGGCCATCTATTGATAAATGCAAGCTTAGTTTTGTATCGACCATTTTTACGTTTCCCAAGATTCTTTTGGATGTTTTTGCTCAAGTTTCAAATTGTTTTGAAACATTGTGTTGGATTGAACTCCTATATATGCCATTTTACAACATTTCTTCTCGCATTTGTATTGTGCCTTGATGAATATTTTTTTAAATGAACAATACTGAAAACAATTATCATCCTTTCGATGTTTCTCTTACTACCTTATTTGCTAAATATATTTCAATTAAATATCCATCTAGCAAATGAAGTGACCACATATTTTCTCACAATTGGATTAGTTTTCCATTTTCCATAACATTCGCGTAAAATAGTTCACAAATAAGGTTTCAATAGAACATATGTATATTTTCATCTTGATGTTTGAGGAGGCCAACATAGATATGGCCTCCTCAAACATCATCATGGCAGCCTTGGGTTCTAGAATATTGGGGCATTCCTTCAGCCTTCTACACAACACCGGAGGCATAAAACAGAACATGAATTCACACAACAAATCATGATCCACCGGTTGTAGAACCTCTTAAGCTTGGCACTTAAACTTTGCTTCCCTGTCTTTCCCTGTTGCTCTTTATATATTTTTGTATTTGTTTGTTTTTTCCTTCTTACATTGTCTTGTTCTCTTTTTTCCTCTTGTAGTCCCTCTAAACTTTTGGGTTACTTCCGGACATTAATTTTTAAATTATATTAAATCTTTCTAAACATTCAAGATGTGCATCCTCGCATTGTGGTAAATTTTTGTATCTCACCCCTTCATAAACTAATGTGACTCACACTTGTGCAAGTCTTTCCCATTATCCTCCTATATCTCCCTCTCTTACACTAGATGTCCCCACTTTATCCCTTTCGGCATTGCCATTACACTTGTGTGATGCCACTATAATGTATGATTGTTATAGTTGTGATAGTTATATATTATCCTCCGGAAGGCCCTAGTTGAATATCATATGACCATGCACCCATGTAACTATATGATTCTTACCCCGGTGATTGTGAGAACGTATAGAGTCATTGCAATAGTTTTCTTTGAAACCTCTAGTACTATAACAACACACTTGTCATACATATGAGATGATTCAAGAGAGAAGCATTTAGGTAAATTTTGTAGGATAACCGTGTTCTCTATCTTAGGATGTTTTGTGATTTACAAATCTTATTGTCCTGTTGATGAAGCGATTTCTAGATGGACCGGGTTTCTATGGGGTGGTTGGATTGATAAATTCAGTCAACTATGTCTGACATACTCTCCATAAAGAGGAGTAAATCCAAATTATTTGGATACAAAGCAACAGCTTGATTTTAGTTCTGAGCATGGCAAGGAGTCTACAACGGTGTGTTGCAGTTGCATTTGGAGGCCAAACAACAATTTCAGCACTCTAACATGGCGAATGAATGTTAATCAAAATTGTTGGTAGGATGTATATGCTTTCCATGTAAGGAGAATGTATGAGGTTTTTATTATTTGGTGCATATCAAATAAAAATTGCTATGAAAAGTTACATCTATGAATTACTACATTTTCAAGATGAAGATTCAAATTCATAAAAATAACAATTCATTAGTTCATAAACCTCACAGATCTAGTAGATCTATAGGTTGAAGTGCTAAATGTTAGTATGAAGACCTTCCACAATTTTCTCCTACTGCACTTTTTGAATTTAATTTCGTTATAATCCGAGAAAATACAAAATGGAGAAGATCTATATTTGTGTGTTGTTTAAATCATAATTTTAGAGCGTGAGTAACTACACCGCCAACTCCAAGTTTGCATTTTCTATTTTGCACTCTATCTTATTTACAATAAATCATTATTTTCTTGATTATTACGCAAAAATCGGGACATATTACATATGCTATAAGTGAATTTAAATAGCTTTGATCTTCATTTATTCATTAGTGTT